>JAJIBD010008152.1:0-78925 GCA_021461705.1 Cryptotis parvus
ACCAAGTATCAGAAAACAGAGGAGACAGATATTTGTAAGCTACAAAAACATCAGAGAAAGAGAAAATCATAAATTACCAAAGCTAAGAACAGAGCTATAATTACTGGACTGCCTCTCGGTCAACTACAGTTTCCAAAGGAGAATAGTCTGAAGGAACTGGTGAACAGCCAGAGGGTGACCGCAGTTTCTCAGGACTGAGGGTTTAAAACAAAGGCATTTTCAGAGGGAGAGAGCAGAGTGCAGAAGGACCCTCTCATATGCAGGATATAAACCTCATGGCGGAATAACAAATACTCAAAGACAATACAAAGAACAAGAGAACTGGTCTCCATAGGAAACAGGCCACTGGAGGGCTGGGGATAGGACAGGGGGCAAAGATGTGTGGGGAAGGAAGCCCTTCAACTGGGGTGGAGGGAGGGGGGGGGCGGAATGTGTAGTCCGTGAAAGCCTGTCGGCAACTGTAAACCATAGTGTAAGAACTTATATGTATATGTGTGTGTGTGTGTGTATTCTTTTTTTTAAAGAGCCCTTAATAGAAGCAGTCTGGTGGTGGAAGCAAGTGGGTGGGGAGCACTGGCAGAGGGAAGTGAACACAGGGAAGGGTTTGTCTGAAACCTAATCATTGATGACTTTGTAATGCATTCATGACAAAATAAAGTAAAAATAAAATAAAGACATTTTTTAAAGTTCTATAAAGAGTAGGTGAATAGAAAAAAGATTAAATGAATTTATCACTGGGGGCCCGAGCTATAGCACAGTGGGTAGGGTGTTTGCCTTGCATGCGGCCAACCTGGGTTCTCATCTCTGGCATCCCATATGGTCCCCTGAGCACCACCAGGAATAGTTCCTGAGTGCAGAGTCAGGAGTAACTCCTGTGCATTGCTGGGTGTGACCCAAAAGGCAAAAAAAAAAAAAAAAAAAAAGAAGAAGAAGAATTTATCACTTACAAACAACAGCAGTTTCTGAAAGAACGTTAACTTATTTTAATGAATGTTAACAAACTATTCACTATATAACTTATCAATCACCATCAAAGTAATTAAGAGCAGGAATTATGATCAGCATATGACTTTATTAGTTAGATTATTTCACTACTGTACATCCTTTAAGACCCATCTTTATTGGAATACATCATAATGTCTGTTTTTAATTTTTGAACACTTGCTTGTCAAGGATCCAATAGAAAGATGTTCTCTTTTTTTCTCAAATTTAGAATGAAGAAGTAGTGCGGCGCCACATCTGGGGAAAAAAATCTAAAATATGTGACACTTCACAACCTGGAGCACTCAATGGGAATGCACTTCATGACCTGGCCATGAACCACCTGGCCGATATGGTAAGTCAACCGTGAACCCCACTTTCTTCCTGGGGCAGCCTTCCGTCCCCCAGAGACCCTGAAGGCAAACAGCAACAGAGGAACGTTTTCTGTGCATGGAAAGTCAGAAAGCATCATCATTAGCAGCTAAAATTTGGAACAGATTCCCGATTAATCCCACTCTGGTGCCTTCTCCTCCACAAATTCTCTTCTCAGAGAATATTTTGAAACCAGTCTATTAAAGTTTTATTTTTCACTAATCCTAGTCAAATAAGTCAGAAACTAATTTTTTGACTATTGCTCAGTGACTGCTTACAACATTTTGGGAGTGAGTTGTCATATTTTTTGTAAGTCTAAATGGGTCAGAGATTTACTGATGTCCCCTTTCTATCTTAATAGGGAATTTTCTTTCTCCTTTATCTTTTCTTTTTATTTAATATGTTTTATTTTAGTTTATTATTATTATTATTTTTTTTTTTTTTTTTTTTTGGGTCACACCCGGCAATGCTCAGGGGTTAGTCCTGGCTCTGCACTCAGGAATTACTCCTGGTGGTGCTCAGGGGACCATATGGGATGCCGGAATCAAACCCTGGCCGGCACAGGCCGGCCACGTGCAAGGCAAATGCCCTACCCGCTGGGCTATCGCCCTGGCCCCCTATCTTTTTCTTTTTGTCATTTATTTTGGGGTCGCATCTATAGCACACACACCCAGGGGACACTCCTAACTCGGTGTTTCGGGGCTTCCCTGGGGTGTAGCAGGGGCACGATGACATCTGGTTTTGGGGAGTCAAACTGGCTCCCCATATGCAAAGTGTGTGCTGCAACCCATGTGCTCATCTCTCAAGCCCAGCCCTTTACCTCTACTGAACCATTGTGGCTAACCATTGTGGCTATAATTAAGAATCACGGAACACCCTAAAATACCACAAACTAAATTTCTACTTAAAAAGCAAGAATCCCCTCTGTAATTCTTTTCTCACAAGAAAATCTCACAATTTTTGATAGCCCTTTATAAAATTCTGCTTTGCTCTGAACCAAATATCTATTTCCTTATCACCTCTAATTTTTACCATTTCTATCTCTAGTTTTTTGGTGGTGGTTGGGGGAAATTTAGGCCACACGGAGTGTGCTCAGGGCTTATTCTTACCTCTGTGTTCAGGGATCACTCCTGGTGGGGCTCAGGAGACCGTATAAGAGGATGCTGGGGATCGAACACGGATTGGTTGCATGCAAGACAAATGCCTGACCTGCTGTACTAACTCTCTGATCCTTAATTTCCTTCCCAGAAAAGGAAAGGGCCTGCCTAACTGGAATGCCAGTGCAAGATAGAAGGCTAAAGACACCCAGATAATTCTCCCTGTGTTTGTTACAACTCCTGCCAGCTTCTCTACTTAATGTATTCATAGTGACTGTGATAAGGACACTAAGAGCAGCTAATGAATGGAAACCTGCTTTTCCTTGTAGACCAGTGAAGAAGTGCTGTCCTCGATGGGGTCCTTGATAGTTCCTAGCCAGTGGCAGAGGAATGTGACTTACAAGTCAGATGGTAATCAGAAGCTGCCTGAGTCAGTGGACTGGCGAGAAAAGGGATGTGTCACTGAAGTGAAATACCAGGTGAGTATTAAGGATGTGTCACTGAAGTGAAATACCAGGTGAGTATTGGTACCCCAGGGAAAGCCAAGATACAGGATACATAGTCTCTTTCTAATTATATGTGTGATTCTGGCTTCCCAACTAAATTTAAGTTCCTTGAGACCAAGGACCACATATTATATGCTTTATGTGTATTGCTCAAAGCGCCTATTAACCAATGGTTAGAGTTAGATCACACAAGAACTGTGCACTAAAAAAAAAAAGAACTGTGTACTAAGCAAACTGATCCTGTAGAAAAAAAACCCTATCGGGGCTGGAGCGATAGCCCAGTGCGTAGGCTGTTTGCCTTGCACGCGGCCGGCCTGTGCCGGCCTGGTCTCGATCCCCCGGCATTCCATATGGTCCCCGAGCACCGCCAGGAGTAATTCCTGAGTGCGGAGCCAGGAGTAACCCCTGAGCATCGCCGGATGTGACCCAAAAAAGCATAAAAAAAAAAAAACCCTATTTATTTAGGTTTTGGGACCACACCTGGTGGTGCTTGGGACTTATTCCTGGCTCTGCACTCACAGATCACTCCGGGGGGGTGGGTGGGCTTGGGAGACCACATGAGATCAACCTTGTGCAAAGCAAGCACCATACTAGCTGTACTCACTCAAGCCCTGTGATCCGAGCTCATTGGCAGCTGGTCCTCGTACAAGCAACTGTGTGAGCAGCCTGGTGTGGGGTGAGAGCACAGCCAGCATTCCTCACTCTGCTACTTGTGGGAGGAAGGAATGAGCTAGGAATACAGTGACCTGTTTGTTATTAGGTTAATTCAAGGATAGGCTTATTTGTTAGGGTTAAGAAATATAGTGCCCACTAGAGCAAATAGATGATCAACGGGAAGACAAGTGATACAAGTGAAGAAATATGGACATTATACATTTTTTTTTTGCTTTTTTTTTTTTTTTGGTCACACCCGGCGATGCTCAGGGGTTTCTCCCTGGCTCTGCACTCAGGAATTACTCCTGGCGGTGCTCAGGGGACCATATGGGATGCCGGGATCGAACCCAGGCCGGCACAGGTCGGCTGCGTAAGGCAAACGCCCTACCCGCTGGGCTATCACTCCGGCCCGACATTATAAATTTGTTCTTGTTTTTGTATTGCTGTTCACTTGCTTGTAGAAGAAAACAAAAAGCAAACCCCCATAAATTTGGGGGTACTAAGCATAGAGCATGTGTCTAGTCTCCGAAGTCAAGAGCAGAAAACAGAATCAGTGCCCAGAGCTGCTGCCCAGCCTCTGCTCAGTGAAGAATGGGAGACAACGAAGTCAGCGGCGCCATTGAACCCTTTGCTCTTTCCAACCTAAACATTTTTCGTCAACTAGTTTTGAGTTTCTTGCCAGAGCCGCCTCTAAACTGTCTGGGAAGATCAAATCAAAGACATATTTAGAGACTAACTATTAATAACTGAATGAGCTTATTCTCTGCATGTACTTCACTGTGTGGTTTTGTCTCTAACCAAGAGCAAATTCAAATTGTTTCCTTTTTTAAATTCATTTATTTAAATTTTTTATTATATTACCACGAGATATACAATTACAAAGCTGTTCCAGCACCCATCCATCCACCAGTGTGCCCTTTCCACCACCAATGTCCCCTGATTCCCTCCCCCCCTCCCTCAGATGCCTCTATAGCAGGCACTTTTGCCTCCTCTCTCTCTCCCTCTCTCTCTCTCTCTCTCTATCTATCTATCTATCTCACTCTCTCTCCCTTTTCTTACTCATTGTAGCTTGCAATACATATATTTAGGTGTTATCATGTATATCCCTTTGCCTACATTCAATGTTCAGTCCTAGTCTGTGTTATCATTTCTAACTATTATTAGCACATTGGTCCCTTCTTTATCTTACCTAACCTCTGACCCATACACACTTGTGGCAGTTTCAATCATTGACAAGTCCTCCTGGTCCTTGTTTTGCCTGGTCTTGGGTATTAGTCTCATACTATTTTTATATCCCACAAATGAATACGGTCATTCTATATCTGTCCGCTTCCTTCTGATTAATTTCACTCAACATGACACTCGCACTCTTCATCCATTTATAGGCAAATTTCATCACTTGATCACTTGAATCCCATTATTCATTGATTTGCTCGAGCAGGCGCCAGTAACATTTCCATTGGACCCTATCACGTGCCAATGTATCCCAATGGCATCTGGTTGATTCAGGAATATGAAGAGCCTCAAACCGTTCCTTCAGGGTCTTGACAAGGAATTCTGACCATCTTGTGGGTGGGCGGCCATGTGATCTTTTGACATCCCGTGGATTCAGGCAAATTTCATAACTTTGTTTTTCCCTAACAGCTGCATAATATTCCATTGTGTAGATATACCAAAGTTTCTTTATCCAGATGTCTGTTCTTGGGCACTCAGGATGTTTCCATATTCTTGCTATAGTCAATAGTGCTGCAATGAACACAAAAAGTGCAGATGATGTTTCTGCTATTCTTTTCTTGGGGGAGGCTCCCAGGGTATATTCCCAGAAGTGGTATTGCTGGGCTCAATTTATTTCCTTTGAGAAAAGAGCAAGGAAGGGTATGGAGGGGGTGGGAGAAGGGACACAACACACACACACACACACACACACACGATTATGATGGGACTCGAGATCCTTGCCATCCTTTTTTATTTAATTTATTTTTTAAACTAAGTTTTGTGATTTTGTTCTCTTAGCTTTTTTGTAAAATATCTTTTATTCTAACACTTCTGAAGCAAAAAAAAATTTTAATTGCTAACCTTCTGTTTTGGGCATGATCTGGCAGGAAGAAGGGTGTCTTGGGTCAAGGAAACCATTCATTCCAGCACAGTCAAAAATCACCTTACTGTAAGCATCTCTCCATTCAACATAGATGAAGTGGGAGAAGACAGTTGAGGTTTGATTTGTGCTCCCTAAGCCTTGTTTCTTTTCTTTCCTTTTCTTTCCCCTTCTGTCAGGGACACCGCTGGGGTCCCCAACAGTGCTGGGAAACGAAGTTCTCTTCTACCTCCAAAGCCAGCGGGAATGGATGAAGACTCAGGAATCCGATGCAGTTTTAAAAGGCTTTACTTATCACAGGTTCAGGCATACAAA
This sequence comes from Cryptotis parvus, assembly GCA_021461705.1. NCBI lineage: Eukaryota > Metazoa > Chordata > Mammalia > Eulipotyphla > Soricidae > Cryptotis > Cryptotis parvus. Next base: position 6,021 of record JAJIBD010008152.1, read on the forward strand.
TCAGCAATAGGAAAAACCCGGTGCTTAGGATTCCTGGCTAGAACTCCAGTCACATGTAGGCCAAGATGGTGGCCACCACGTGTAAAGGCCCTCCAGAGAGGAGACAAGGACAAGACTCCCAAGAAGGGTGCGAGCTCACAGAGAGAGAGAGAGAGAGAGAGAGAGAGAGAGAGAGAGAGAGAGAGAGAGAGAGAGAGAGAAGCAGGCTGGTTTTATACCCCCTGCAACTCAGACCTCCCACTATCATGGGAAGCAGGAAGGGTCAAATGCCCTTAGGTAATTTCTCCCAGCACCTCACCTAGGCCCTATTATATGCTAATGTTTTGAGCTAAGATCTGCCTGGAAATGCCTTTATAGGGTAGAGAAGGGGTTTCTGAGATGGCATGTCTCTGTACCAAAGACTATACTAATGCCAGTTAAATATTTCTCCAAGCCTTCACAAGAGCCTCGTCTACCTCATGGTAGTTTTGTATTTTAGTTGTCTTTGAGTTATCAGGGAGCCATGCTTGCTTGCTTGGAGGCAAACAGCATTTCTCTCTGGTCTAATTACTTAGAGATCCAACGTGGCCAGGCAAATATGCTGGTAAGATCTAGCTAGTCCCACGATGATTGTGGTAGCATGAGAGAATATTTATACCAGCCAGTACAGAATACATGGTCAGATAAACTGCCACATTTAAACCAGCCCCTTATCTACGGAGTGATTTGCAGGAGGCAATCCAGGGCAGATGCAGAGGCTTTTAGGCTTTTAGGTGTCCTGCAACACCCTTCTTTTCTTTTTTGTCCTTTTCTTTTTGCTTGCATGGGCACACCCAGCAATGCTGAGGGCTTTCTCTGCTCAGGGACCACCACCGGTGGTTCTCAAGAGACCATATGTAGTGCCAGGAATCAAACCAGAATTGGCCATGAGCAATGCAAGTACCTTAAATCCCTGTACTATGGCTCCAACATAATTTCTTTTGTTTGTTTTTTTCACCACACTGCAGTGCTCAGGGCTTATTGCTAGTTCTTTGCTCATGGATCACTCCTGGAGGGCTCAGGAGACCATATAGGGTATTTAAGCACACAGTAGATTGAGTCCACTATATGCAAGGCAAGTGCCCTACACACTGTACCATCTCTCTCCCCCTTAACATTTCTTAATACATTTTAACTATTAATTTTGGTTTGGAGGGAACCATAGCTGCGGGATCCATTTGCTGAACCAGTGTCCAGGCTACAGCTGTATATTATGTCTAACTTTGGTCTGTCTCTGCCCTTCTCCACATATCTGAAGCAGCAAATATGATCTGATAGTAGCTCATTGCAAATCTCTAGCAAAGTGGGGGCCTGGCCCAGAGAACAATCAGATATTTAACCTTCATTCCTTGTCACTTGTCTTCCTGTTGTTTATCAATTTGCTTGAGTGGGCACCAGTAACGTCTCCATTCATTGGGAATGAGGTTCATTATTATTACTGTTTTTGGCATTTCGAATACACCACGGGTAGCTTGCCAGGCTCTGCCATGGCTCTGGGTTCATCCCAGGGGCCCAGTCTTTTTCTATGTCAGACCATCAACCATCCAGGGCCCACAGGGCAGAGCCCTGGGTGTAGACAAGCCTGTTTCCTGTCTGCCACCTGCTGACACAGCCAGGCACCACAGCCACACCTGCAACACCATGAGGGGCAGGACCTTCTTTCCTATTGTTTAAAAAAGGAGGTGAGGGGCCGGAGCAATAGCCCAGCGGTAGGGCGTCTGCCTTGCACGCGCCGGCCTGTGCCGGCCGGGTTCGATCCCGGCATCCCATATGGTCCCCCGAGCACCGCCAGGAGTAATTCCTGAGTGCAGAGCCAGGAGAAACCCCCTGAGCATCGCCAGGTGTGACCCAAAAAGCAAAATAAATAAATAAATAAATAAAAATGAAAAGGAGGTGACAGTGGGGACTGTGCTTCCTGGAACTGCGTGTCAGGTGGACATGTTGGAAGTTGCCACATTCATGTGACCTGGTGACTGTCTCCTTTGCAGGGCTCGTGTGGTGCATGCTGGGCATTCAGTGCTGTGGGGGCCTTGGAGGGGCAGCTGAAGCTGAAAACGGAAAGTTGGTGTCGCTCAGTGCACAGAACCTGGTGGACTGCTCCAGCAATGAGAAGTATGAGAACAAAGGCTGCAATGGCGGCTTCATGACTCGGGCCTTCCAGTACATCATTGACAACAATGGCATCGACTCGGAGGCCTCCCTATCCCTACAAAGCCATGGTGCGTCACGTGCAATTGTGTTATTCTTTCTTTCTTCTTTGTGCTTCTCCTTGACCTACTGCACTTCATTTACCACCAAGCCGACCGCTTGAGAAGCAAGGCTGAGTGAGAGAGAGTCCTGCCAGGAATCCTTAATTTCTTGGCACTTTCTTTCATATGTAAGAGCCTTCTTCATTTATTAGTAGCACTATAGTTTAAACTAGCAAGGAGAATTTATGCTTAAAAGTACATTTTGGGGGCGGAGCGATAGCCCAGCGGGTAGGGCGTTTGCCTTGCACGCGGCCGGCCTGTGCCGGCCTGGGTTCGATCCCGGCATCCCATATGGTCCCCGAGCACCGCCAGGAGTAATTCCTGAGTGCAGAGCCAGGAGTAACCCCTGAGCATTGCCAGGTGTGACCCAAAAAAGCAAAAAAAAAAAAAAGTACATTTTGGTGGACTGTAAAGATGAGTACAGCAACTTACCTTGCTCGCGAGCCAACCTGCATTCAGTTTTTTTTTTTGACATATGGATGGTCCCCCAAACCCTCCCTGGAGTGGTCTCTGAACACAGTCAAGAGTAAGCCTGAAGAACAGCTGAGGTGATACCAAAACAAACTAAAAGTAATAAAGAAAAAATAAATGTAGGTTTGGGGAAATTGAAGAGAGAGTTTAGGGGGTTAAGTACTTCCTTGTATGCATTGGACTGGATTGCCTTATTGGGTCTCCAGCAGCTCCCAGGGCGATCCTGAGCACAGAACTAGGAGTAACCCCTGAGCACAGCTGGGTTTAGTCTCCCTCCCACACGCACAAAAAAAGATTTTCGAGCAAAGTTTCCTTAACATTCTTTAGTATATCTGTTTTTATTTCAATTTTTTGTCCTTCAGTTTTGTTTATTTACTAAGGTTTTATTTAAATTTTTTGTCCTATAAGATGCTCAATCTTATCATCAAACATGTCATTATTTAACTACAGAAAGCTAGATCAAGTCCTCTTACTCCTTGAAAGATCCTGACATATTCCTTTAAAGATATAAACAGGTTCTGGCACTATAGTACCTGGAGTTTAAAAACTGACACCACATATGATCCCCTGAGCACTGTTAGGAGTGATTCCTAAGAACTGAATCAGGAGTAAACCCTGAGCATCACCAGTGTAGTCCAAAAAACCAAAAAGAATATGTATATAAATATGTTTTTTTCTTTATCCAGTCATCTGTTCTTAATGACTGGATATTATATATATTATATATAATATATATATTATGTAATATATAATATAAATATTATTTATATATAATATATCCATTTAGCAGAAAATTTGGAAATGAAAATTACACTCAAAAACCTTCTACTACTGGGGCTGGAGTGATAGTACAGTGGAGGAGGGCCTTTGCCTTGCATGAGGCTGACCTAGGTTCAATCCCTGGCATCTTGCATGGTTCCCTGAGCATCACCAGGAGTAATTCCTGAGTGCAGAGCTGGGAGTTACCCTTGAGCATTGCTGGGTATGACCCAAAAAAGAAAAAAATAACTTTATAATACTATCACTACTGTTTTGGTTTATTACTACTACTACTACTACTACTACTACTACTACTACTACTACTACTATTATTACTATTATTATTATTATAGCTATTTGGGTCATGTTTGTTGATACTCAGGGGTTACTCTTTTTTTTTTTAATTCAAACCGTTTTATTTCTCCCAATGGAGTGGTGGGGTAGAATACTGCGGGTAGTGGGGCCTGCCTCGAGCAGGCGGGTAGGGCGAGCAAGATCCTCGGGTAGGGCAAGCAAGATCCTCAGGCAAAGGTTGAGCCATTCCAGCCCACGTTGGCGGCGTTCATGTCGTAGTAGTTAATGTAGATCCTATCCGGGCTGATGCGCAGGCACTCGGTCAGGAGGTTGCACAGCAGCTTGCTGTAGGTGCGGTTCTGTGCGCAGCCAATCTTGCCTATGCTGTGCAAACTGCAGAGTGCGCACGGCTCGTTTGAGCCGCCAAAGGCCATGAGCTGGTCCGGTACCACGTGCGGCCATGTACTGGGCCAACTTGCCCGTGGCCTGTGCCAGCTCCTGCGTGGGCTCGGAGAGGAGCCCGTTGGGCACCGAGGCGCGAGGCACGTTGGCATTCACAACGAACATCGGCATGATGGCGGAGGAGCAGCAAAGACCGAAGCAGACCAACACCGCTCAGGGGTTACTCTTATGTCCACACTCAGGAATTACTCCTGGTAGTGCTCGGGGATCATATGGGATGCCAGGGGGCCGGAGTGATAGCCCAGCAGGTAGGGCGTTTGCCTTGCACACAGCCGACCCGGTTCCATCTCCGGCATCCCATATAGTCCCCTGAGCACCGCCAGGAGTAATTTCTGAGTGCAGAGCCAGGAGTAACCCCTGAGCATTGCCGGGTGTGACCCAAAAAAAAAAAAAAAAAAAAAAAAAAAAAGGGATGCCAGGGATTGAACCCAGGTCAGCTACGCCCTACCCACAGTACTATGGCTCCAGTCCCTGGTTTATTTCTTTTTAAGTTATTTTTCCTATTAAGTAAGTTATAAAACATAATTGCATATACGACAAATTTGGAATTTGTTCCCCTTTCCCACTTAAAATATCTGGGTTTCCATATTATATGACCTTTATAAATCATTTAACCACAGGTCATCTTACAAACATTCTGTTGCCAAAAAGTTTTCAAGATCTAGACTGGAGCCATGGTCTTTCTGCGGCATTTCGCTGCACTACACCTCCTGTTCTGAGAGACATGAGTCCCACAATTTCGGCATATATGAATATGTTCACAGCTTAAGAAAATAAACTAGCTTTATGCTTTCTCTGTTATTGCTGAAACAATTTCTCTGTTATTGCTGAAACATGCAACTTTAGTGTTTGAATGTTTACTTTTTCTTTAAAAGGAGGAAGGAGCTTTAGACCTTTGAAAAGGCCAAATAAGGAAAGGAAATATGTTTGAAATGTATGAAGATGTTATGATTTACTATGGAAGTGGAAGTATAGTTTATTATCAAATATATATGTCTTTTTCCCTTAAGGATGAAAAGTGCAAGTATGACTCAAAAAACCGAGCTGCCACATGCTCAAAGTATGTTGAACTTCCCTTTGGCCAAGAAGATGTCTTAAAAGATGCTGTAGCCAACAAAGGACCTGTGTCTGTTGCTATAGACGCAAGCCACCCTTCCTTCTTCCTCTACAAAAGTGGTAACAACCCCATTTAATATCCTCTTGTCTGCTACCCTGGTTCCATTAGAAAGAACATCATCCCTCCCATCCCTCCACTGTTGAATGTTGAGTTTAGATTCAACTGAACTCTCCTTTGTTTCGGTCAACATTTTATGCACCTCAGTATGCCAGTAATACTTGTCAATGCTTACTAATGTTAGTGCCAATTCCCATAATGAATTCTTTCTATCCACTATCTGCCTTAATCTGCAAAATAGCCCTATCTCTCAGGCTAAGAAAGCAAAATGTTAAAGGAGTTAGTTGCTTGAGGTCTGAACGTGGTCAGCTGGGGTCATAAACTGCTGTTTGGCGGTCATGCTGTGAGCCTAGAGCAGTAGCCACTGTCACTGGCGTCCGGCAGGACACAGGCGAGCACCACTTGTAGCCAGACATTGTATTGAGCACAGTGGAAGGCTCTTGTCTTTTGGACCCACGGCCAGTGGTGCTCAAGCAAGTGTCCACTACCAGTGTGTTCTCTTCAGTCCCTAATATATTTTTCTTTTCTTTTGCTGTTTTCTTTCCTTTTTTTCATTTTTTTTTGATCCCCACCACCTGAGATTTCTCAGGAGCCATGGACTCAGGCTACAGCAAGGAATTGCTCTTTGCAGGAAAGGAAAGTCAGTCCTAGGCCTTACTCAGGATTTTCCAAGGTTCTTGTCTTCCCTGCAGAAAAAAATTTCAGGAGTAGACAAGCAATGAAATAAAAAATTTATTTGGAGGTTTTAGGAAGGGGAAGGAGAGAGAGTGCATATCCCAAGAGGGGAGATGCAGGCAACACATGTGCTCAGACAACACATGTGCTTGGCCACGTGGGCTCAAGAAGCACATGGGCTCCGGCAGCATATTCACCTCTTTTTTCATCTTTATGGGCCACACAAAGGGGTGCCCAGGAATCACTTCAGGCAGGACTCAGGGCACCCTGTGGGTGCCAGGGAAGCAAACAGAGAAACAAATGCCCTACTCACTGATAACTGCTCCAGCCTCACCATCTTTTTTCTTTTTTTTATTATTAAACATTTTATTATACCTCCGCGCGAGATATACAATTACAACGTTGTTCATGTTTGGAGGTTTCGGTCACATAGTGTTCCAGTACCCGCCCTCCACCAGTGTCCATTTCCCACCACCAATGTCTCCAATTCCCTCCCCCTCCCATAGCCTGCCTAAATGGCAGGTTCTTTATCTCTTTTCTTTCTTCCTCTCTCTCCCTTCCTTCTCCTACACATTGTGGGTTACACTACATACACTTGGAAGCCATCATGTGCATTTTTTGGCCTGTATTTAATGCTCAGTTCTATGTTGGTATCAGCCCTTTTGACATTTATTTACACATGTTCCCTTCTCTGTCTTACCTAACCTCTGACTCCCTCACGTTTGCGGTAGTTTCCACTTTTGGTAAGATCACCTGATATATTTATGTCATGCAAATAAATGCAGTCATTCTATGTCTCTCTTTCCTTCTGACTAATTTCATTCAACATGATCCTTTCCATGTCCATCCATTTATAGGCAAATTTCATAACTTCATTGTTCCTAACAGCTGCATAGTATTCATTATGTAGATGTACCACAGCCATCTTTTTTTTCCCTAATGCTCATCTTAATGATTTAATTGAGTAAAGGATGAAAATGCATGGGCAAAAGAAATTACAAATATAATAAAGAAATAAAGTAACTGGCTCTCTATAAGTCAAAAGGCAATGCTTTTTTTGTGTGAGAAAAAAGATTTGTGAGAAACTAGAGTTCAATGTCAAATAGCCAGACAGGACAAACGTAACTGGTAGTAACTAACTGTGGGCCCTGAATAGGCTGACTAGAGATTGGAGGAGATTGAGATGTATGTGAGAGTGGAAGATCCAACCATTTTAACCTGCAGTATAGTATGATGAACAGTCTGATAAAAGTAATGACATTTCCAAGAGCTCTTCACAACCCCTCCCACTCACTCCATTCCCCTGTCCTGTGCTGGTTCTCAGGGGTCTACTACGATAAGTCCTGCACTGAGAAAGTGAATCATGGTGTGCTCGTGGTCGGCTATGGCAACCTAGATGGGAAGGATTACTGGCTTGTAAAAAACAGGTAATATTTTAAAACTAATGTACAGTTGATTTGGGTTTAAATTATTTGTAACAAGTGCTTTCTTGTGATGATGAACTTGACGATGATAAGCACTGATGACTTCTCAGAATCACCCTTCCAAATTACCCAGAACCCCATTTTGTCGCTTCCCATTCTGTGTTCAGCACTTGGTGTTCACAATTTATCTGCTACAGCATGACTTTGCTCATTCCTTCTTGGTTCCCCCTCTTCCTCTGCTAGGCCCCTGTTTTTCCCTCAGGACTCCCTCCTCTGTCTGTTATTCTTCATAGTTTGTGTGTTTTGTTCTTGTCGTTGTTTTGGGGGCCAGATCCAGCAGTGCCCAGGGCTTATTCCTGATTCTGTGCTCAGGGATCACTCCCGGCAGGGCAGGGGGATGATATGGGGTGTCGGGTATCAAGGCAAACACTCTCCCTTCTGTATACTCCAGCCTTGATCACTCTTTCTTTTTGCAGGGGCTGGGGAGTCCTCTAAGCGAGTTTAGGAGTTCCAAGGGTCACTTCAGGTGCTCATCTACCAAGTGAGCCAGACAGTTCAGTGATAGAACCCAGTGATGGATGCTGTTTAGTGTCCAGGTGCCTCCAGGGCACCTGGTGGTGTTGAAGCACCATAGAGTGCCAGGAATTGAACTTTCAAGGCATGTGCCTTGCTGACCCCTCAGCTCCCACCTTCCCAACACCTCATCACTCTTTGAATTCGACACTTCTTTGGTAACGTGATTCCATTGTTACTATAACTCATATGTTGAAAGCTTTCAAAACTAGCTCTCACTTTGCCCTCTACCCTGCCCTTCAGACTTAATTACCTGGTTATATGTTCTCACATGTATGTTAGCATGTACAAGGAATTCAGTATCATACAGGTCCTCCTCCTGAACTCCAGAATGTGCCAGGCAAATGCCCTTCCTGCTGTATTGGCTCTCCATGATCTATACTTTAAGAGGCTACTTTCATGGGGGTTGTTGAGAATGGAAGGCCATTAAGAATGAAGAAGAGATGCCAGGAGTGATTCCAGAGCTAGGAGTCATTAGGGAGCACTGCTAACTGGGACACAATAAACACAAACAAAAGAATGGGAGAGACAATATATTTTAGAAAATATGATTCAAATGCCATTCAAATGGACAGGATCTGTGGATTGAAGGAGAAAAGAGGTTATAAGACTCTGATAATCTGATGAGTGTGAGGTTGTTATCAAAGAAGTAAATGAGTCCCTCCTTGAATTTATTTTAAAATACTTTTCATGAATGTGATGGAAGAAGAGCTGGAAATAGGAAATTTGATTTCAGGCTTGTTAAGGAAAGAGTGAGCAAATGAGAGAGGAGGAAGGGAGAGGGAGAGTGGGAGAGGGAGAGGGAGGGGGAGAGAAAGCGAGCAAGAAAGAATGATGGAGAAGGGTTGGAATGTAGCAGGATAAGTTGGGGATGTGATTTGTCATTTTCAAGCAGTTGTCAGGTTGGAAGTTGGACCTGGAGGTCAGCTGTTGAGTGGGTTATTTAGAAGAGAGGTTATTTTCAGATATTGTGAACTAGTTTTCCTCCACATAAAAGCAGTAGATGAAACTCAAAGAATAGATGGGTATTGGTAGAGCTAGACAGGTAGAAGGAAATTGAGAAATAAGGCTAAATTGATATATCAAAATGAGTCAGGACAATCACTGCAGTAAAGGGGTTGGAGCGATAGTACACAGCATAGGGCACTTGCTTTGCCCACAGGCCACCTGGTTTGGTCGCTGGCATTCCATACAGTCCCCTGAGCACTGCCAGGAATAATCTCTGAGCATAGAACCAGTAGTAAGCCCTAAGCACCACCAGGTGTGGTTAAAAAAAAGTGTGGGTGCTCTTAGTTTTTGCATTTATTAATGAAATGCGTGGTTGCTTTGCAGCTGTGCACAATGGGGAGAGTTGGTAGCAACTTTATCTGTGTCTGTGAAATATGCTTCTCTCTAGGGTGGGGGGTTCTGTCGAGCTGGGCTTGAGATTGGCTTCTCTCTTGGGTGGAGATCTGATGAGCTGTGGAATTTGGATGTTGAAAATGGCTGCCATCATGGTACGGGGTTCCACTGGCTTCTTCTGAGGCTCTATTGGGGTGGTGGGTCAGGACCAGGGCCTGAACCCACCCTCGGCTGATCATGAGGCATCCAGGAGGGTGGGCAGGTTCGTGCCCTGGCCCACCACATCAACAGAGCCTCAGAAGAAGTCAGAGGAACCCCCACACCATGATGGTAGCCATTTTCAATGTCCGGATTCCACAACTCCTCAAAGCTCCTTCCAAGAGAGAAGCCAATCTCAAGCCCAGCTCATCAGAACCCCACCCTAGAGAGAAGCCTATTTCACAGACACAGATAAAACTGCTACTGGCTCTTCCCATACTTGGCTGATGAGAGACATATCCCTGAATATTAGGCAGTAGAGATTGTGAGGTTATACTACCTGATAAGATCCTGAAATAAGATTCTGGGTAGTTTATGTTACTAATTTATGTGCATATCCATAAATTTAGAAAACTTACTGAGCTAAAAATACAGTTGATTTCTAGAAAAGTTTATGAATTGATCAATGCATTTGTCTAGAATAATAGCACAATACAAGGAGCTACCAAAAGATGGGCTGTTAAGGCCTAAAAATAACTGTATTGGTGGGGGGATTCCAACCTCAGGGAGGTTCCAAGGCCCCAGGCTCAAGGGACCTCCTGTGGATTCCATAGCCTTAACATTTCTTGGGGGTCTGGGGGTGACTATGGCAGCAGATACTGGGGCCTAGCTGAGTTCCCAGCAGCATTCACTGTACCTTAGGGCACCCGGCCTGTGTCTGGCTGATACTGTTCCCCCTGACCTGTGGGTGGAATAACCAGCCAAGCTAGAGGTTCCTGAAAGTTATTCTTTAATGTTTATTTTGTTTCATCTCGCTGCTTGCTCTCATCAGGAACTTCTTATGAACCTCTGTCCTTCTCCAGGTGGTTTCTCCTGAAGGCTGCTCTCTCTTTGGAGGGTCTGTGCAGACTCCTCTCATCAGGGCCTCTCACTTCAGGATGTCTCTGTTCAAGGCTTCATGCTTCTGGTCCTCTCCCAGGACGTCTCCTTTCAGGACCTTTTCCCTTAGGATCTTTCAGCTCAGGGCTTTTCTCAGGGCTTCTTTTACTGGACTCCTCCCTATGACCCTATCTATTTCCTAGTTATCTTGTTTCATCTTTTACTATAAAGTCTTCTGTCTGAATCCCTAACTAATTCTTAGAGTTCCTCTGAGTGTCCTTACTGCTGGTGGTCCTAATACTCAGTAGCCCTGAGGCTCTGTAGCCCTGTAGCTTTGGTGCCAGCCCTTGGGCTCAGGTATTAGGCCTTGTGGCTCTGATGCTGGCCCTCGGATCTAGGCATCAGGAGCAGCTTCTCCTCCCTGGTGCTGGCCATTCTGCTCAGGCACCAGGTGCCCTATGGCCTAAGTGCTGGGCAGGCAACAGAGGCTGCTGCTCTCTCAGTCCGGAAGTCCCCCAGGAAGCTCTCCTGGGACCCCTATTTATAATCTCAACCAGGTTCAGAACCCTGGCCTCAACTATCTTAACAGACCTGAGCCTTTAAGATTCCACAATGGGCCAAGCTATTTTTAGAAAAAAAGAAGAAATTAAATCTAAAATACAGATTAATGAGTTGTGGAGACCCAAATGTACTGGGCCTAGGATAATTTTAGCCTGTGTACAAAGATAAAGGGGTTTACCTTAGAACCTTAAACACATGGACTTAAATGTGTTTACATTAGAACCTTAATTACAGACACACTCCCAAAACAAAGAAAACAATAGGACACCTTCAAGCACTATCTGTTAGAACTCTCAGACAAATTGTTCAAAACAGTTGAGCAGGCACAGAGCCATAACACTGTGGGGAGGGCATTTGCTTTGCATGTGGCCAACCCAGGTTCAATCTCCGGCATCCCATAAAGTCCCCTCAGCACCGTCAGGAGCAATTCCTGAATGCAGAGCCAGGAGCAACCCCTAAGCATTGCTGAGTGTAACCCAAAAAGCTAGATAGATGATGGATGGATGGATGGATGGATGGATGGATGGATGGATGGATGGATGGATGGATGGATGGATGGATGGATGGATGGATGGATGGATGGATGGATGGATGGATGGATGGATGGATGGATGGATGGATGGATGGATGGATGGATGGATGGATGGATGGATGGATGGATGGATGGATGGATGGATGGATGGATGGATGGATGGATGGATGGATGGATGGATGGATGGATGGATGGATGGATGGATGGATGGATGGATGGATGGAAGGATGGGTGGATGGGTGGATGGGTGGATGGATGGATAAATAAATAGATAAACAAACAAACGAATGAATATCTAACTCATATGTGGTATAAAGAAACAAAGAGAGGGCTGGAGTGATAGCACTGTGGGGAGGGTGTTTGCCTTGCATGCAGCTGACCTGAGTTCGATTCCCAGCAACCCATATGGTCCCTCAAGCACCACCAGGAGTAATTCCTGAGTGCAGAGCCAGGAACAACCCCTGAGCATGATGTGACCCAAAAAGAAAAGGAAAGAAAAAAAAGAAACAGAGAATTTAGACCATCACCAGTGGAGACAAACCCAGAGTCACAATCAATAGAACAGAGGCTCGCTGGAATGACAGCACAGGGGGTTGATCTTGCACATGGCTTGCCCAGGTTCTATCCCCTGGGGATATTCTGTGTATAGGGGAGAGCAAGGGGCTTATTCACTGGGGGAACTCAGGGCTACTGAAGCAAGAAGAGTTTCTTCATTGGCAAGTTTGTTAATTAATATTTTGTTCCTGAGCAGGTCTGTATCAATGCCTTTTCTTTCTTATCTGCTTCCTATTCCCATTGCAGAGATGTAGTTTGCACCCCATGTGGTCCCTGTATGATCACCTGAGCACAGAGCCAGGAGTAAGTCTGAGCACTGTCAGGTGCAGCCCTCAAACTGAAAACAAAAATAAAAAAAAAATAGAACAGGGAACTGAGAATGGAGAAGGGGCTGTGGGACAGTGGCATAGCAACCTTAGCTCCCTGGTGGAGGGACTTTGTAACAATACTGCCAGTCCAAACCAAGGGCTTCAATACCACTGTGAACTCAATTCAGAAAGAAAAAGATGAGTGGAAGGCTCCAGAGTTAATGGCTAGACCTTGTACTGTGTTACTCTAGTCATCAGTATTGCACTAGAGACCCCTAATCTAGTCTTTGAAAATTATCTAAAAGGCCTAGGGAAATTATTGTAAGTTTTGGTTCTAATATTGTTTTAGTTTTTCATATGTAATCTGTTTGGGAAAAAGCAACCCAAGAAATAGTTGATTATGTGATTTGATTCTAATCAGATTTTTTGTGATTTCTTTTTCTAAAGCTGGGGCATCAACTTTGGTGACCAAGGATATATTCGGATGGCAAGAAATAGTGGAAATCATTGTGGGATTGCTAGCTTTCCCTGTTACCCGGAAATCTAGGACTTCTCTTCATTTGATGCAAGTCACGTAAAACAAAACACCCCTCAACTTCATTTTATCTGCTGTTAATCATTAGAAATAAGTGGGTCCTATCTCCTGACTAAACTACAAAACAGGGACCGGAACGACAGCACATCGGGTAGGGCATTTGCCTTGCACACAGCCAACCCAGGTTCTATCCCCCGCATCCCATATGGTCCTCCAAGCACCGCCAGGGAGTAATTTCTGAGTGCAGAGCCAGGAGTAACCCCTGAGCACTGCTGGGTGTGACCCAAAAAGACAAATAAATAAGTAAATAAACTACAAAACAATGTTTGATTTCCTTGTATTTTTAACTTTGTAGATCTTGGAGGACAGTACATTAAGTGAACTAGTAATGTGCAATAGATATAACTATATGAGAAATAAGCCAAGATAATCTGTCACCACCACATTTTACCTGTCTTTCACTGTCGCCTGATATTATTTTGTAATTTGATTGCCTAATAAATAAGTCCTTTTTGTATCATGATCACCTACCATTCTTTTCTTACTCTTCAATCACTACTATAATATATCATGAAAATGTAAATTAAACAAATGTTTTTGATGGGTTTGATAATTTTAATGGAAAAACAATTTGATTATGTAAATAAATGTTTTAAATAAATTCAATATTTCTTTTTTCAAGATACATATATAAGGTCAATCCATTTTCAAGCATTTTGAAAGAATTATTTTAATGTTCAACATTAATATACCAATTCTTTTGTTTTGGGGGCCATACCTGCCAGTGCTCAGGACTTATACCTGGCTCTGTGCTCAGGGATCATTCCTGATGGTGCCTAGGGGGGAGGCATATAAGTTTCCAGGCATCAAAACCAGTTTGACCATGTGAAAGGCAAGTACTAGGGCCGGAGCGATAGCCCAGCGGGTAGGGCGCTTGCCTTGCACGTGGCCAGCCTGTGCTGGCCGGGTTCGAACCCCGGCATCCCATATGGTCCCCCGAGCACCACCAGGAGTAATTCCTGAGTGCAGAGCCAGGAGAAACCCCTGAGCATTGCTGGGTGTGACCCCAAAAAAAAAAAAAAAGGAAAGGCAAGTATTTTATCGCTCTACTATCTCTTCATCCCTCCTCCAATTATTTTTATGTAATTATTAACTATGTGGTCAGGACCTTTTTATGACAATTATATCATCCTTAAAAAAAACAAATGGGCTGAAGTGATAGTACAGTGGGCAGGGCACTTGCCCTTGAACACAGCTCATTGAGTTGAATCCCTGGCATCCCATATGGTCCCCTGAACACAGAGAAAGCAGTAAGCCCTGAGCATTGCTGGGTGTAACCTAAAATCAAACCAAAACACACACACACACACACACACAAATCCAAGGAGACAGAAATGTACAGTAGATAAGGCACTTTTCTTGCACATGGCTAACATAGGCTTCCCCAAGCTCCACCAGGGTTGGTACCTGAGCACAGAGCCAGGAGTAAACCTTGAGCATCACCAAGTGTGGCCACCAAACCAAACCAATAATTGTATAATGCTAGTTGTGCACCTGACTGTTTTCATTTCTAGTAGCACATGGGCCCTGCAGAGCTAGGTCAGCCCTGGAGGCCCCAGAGTGTGGTCCTAGAGGGCCCAGCAATGCCAGAGTGACCCAGGTATCCTGGCATGACAGTGCCCAAAGGGCACAACATCCTTAGGCCCTTGCATTGACTGAAAATCACCGGTGAGGCCCCCTGGATATCCTAAGCACTGCATAGAAATTCCCTCCAATAATAATTAAAAAGTTTCTTTACTCACACTTTAAGTAGATCTCAAGTTTTTCTTGCAACTGCTCTAGATTAGTAGATGGGTTCCAAAGAGGCTGTGGGAACTTTAACTTTTATTTGGGGGAGGAGGACAATGGCATGTAGGAGTGACCAGGACTCGGCTCAGGGCATTGGCATGTAGGGCGACCAGACTCAGCTCTTGTAAGACACATGCTCCACACCGGAGCCACATCCCCAGCCCAGGAATATTGGGTTTTACATTTAAGTTTCTGTCTATGATATGAAGAATTTATATATGACATGGTAGTATATGGTAAACTGAACTTTAAAATAATTTTCCTGGGGGACCAGAGCAGGTAGTGCATTTGCCTTGCACACGGCTGACCCAAGTTCGATCCCTGGCATCCCATGTGTTTCCCAAGCACCACCAGGAATATCCCCTGAGCATTTCTTGGGTGTGACACCCAAAAGCAAAAAAAAAAAAAAAGTTATTACTATTGTTGTTTTTATTATTTTATTAAACTACTGGGCCAGAACAATAATACAGCGGATATTTGCTTTGCTTACAGCTGACCTGGGTTCAATCCCCATGTCACTGGAGCCCTCCAAGAGTGACTCCTGAGCACGGCTGGGTGTGACTCAGAAAACAAAGGAAATAAGAATAAAATGAAGTGGGGCTGGAGCCTGGGTTCGATCCCCAGCATCCCATATGGTCCCCCGAGCACCGCCAGGAGTAATTCCTGAGTGCAGAGCCAGGAGTAACCCCTGAGCGTCTCAGGGTGTGACCCAAAAAAGCAAAGAAAAAAAAAAGAATAAAATGAAGTCCTTTACCTGGCACTCACAGATTCCTGATGGATCTGTGGCTAGAATTCAGAGAATTTGTGATTTTTTTTATGGGAAGGGGGAAATGATAACTTTATTTTCACTGACCTATAATTGAAAATTAGCTATTTTTTCAGTACTGAATTCAGACCAATATTATTAATTGTAATATTAACAATACCTCTCTATCTTTATGGCTTAAAAAATACAGACACATTCACATTATACTACAAGTTTTTAATGTCAAAATATTCATCATCACTACAAGTTATTTTTATTTTTAATGTCTTTATAAAGAATTTATATTGCTTTAGTGGGCCAAAACAGTAGTACAGCAGGCATTTGCCTTGCACATGGCTGACTTGGGTTCGATCCCGGCATCCCATATGGTCCTTTGAGCACTGCCAGGAGTAATTCCTGAGTGCAGAGCCAGGAATAAACCCTGAGCATTACCTGGTGTAACCTGAAGAGAAAACAACAACAAAAACAATATATTGCTCTAGTATAAATTACTTTTAAGAACATTTTAATAGCTATTTCAATCTAATTGGATTCCTTTATAATCCTATGTATGTAGTTTATGCATTTAAAAAATTATTCTAAGGGACTGGAAAGGGGTTAAGGCACTTGTCTTATACATGGCCAACCCTGATTTAATCTTCAATACTGCAGGAGAAATTCCTTAGCATAGCCTGGTGTGGTCCGAAAATAAGCCAAACTTCTGTCTCATCAGCTTCAAAAGACAGACGGGTTGGAGCAATGGCACAGTGGGTAGGGCGCTTGTCTTGCACATGGCCATTGCAAGTTCTGTCCCTGACTACATCTGGTCTCCCGAGCCTACAAGGAATAATCCCTGAGCAAAGCCAGGGATAATATTCACACCTGAGCATTTCTGGGTGTGACCAAAAAAAAGGAAAAGAAAAAAAAAGAAGATAAAGGTTAAGAGCCCATGATTTTAGGGATCAGGCAGATATTCAACAGATTGGAGCTCTTGCTCTGCACGCAGAGGCCTGAATTAGATCCCCTGCATTGCCAGGAACAACTCAGAGCACCAGTACGAACGTGGCCCCCTGAGCACAGATAGATGTGGGCTCAAACCAAAAAACAGGCATGCTTCCCCACCCCACCCAAAGATTTTTGTTTCCATAGGACTTGGTTTGTGTGTGTGTGTAATGTGTTTGGTGGGGGTAGAGGGGATGGCCAGAGAGATAGTACAGTGGGAAGGGCGCTTGTCTTGCATGTGGTCAATCCAAGTTCTGTCCCTGACCTCCCAAGTTCTGTCCCTGACCTCCCAAGTTCTGTCCCTGGCCTCCCAAGCCTACAGAAATAATCTCCGAGCAAAGCCACGCATAAGCCCTAGGCAATGCAAACAGTGGTCCCCAAAGAAAAATAAACAAAATTGGGGGCCAGAGCAATAGCACAGCAGGTAGGGCGTTTGCCTTGCACGTGCCAACCTGGGTTTGATCCCTGGCATCCCATATGGTGGTCCCCCAAGCACTGTCAGGAGTAATTCCTGAGAGCAGAGCCAGGAGTAATCCCTGAGCATTGCTGGGTATGACCCAAAAAAAAGAAAAAAAAAAAAGAAACAAAAATTGTGGGCGATACAAAAAATTTGTTAAAAATTAACAGATCATTTAAAAAATGTTTTTGGGGGGTTGGTGTGATAGTATAGTGGGTAGGATATTTGCCTTGCACAGTCAACCGGGGTTCAATCCCTGGCACTCCACACGGGCCTCTGAACCAAGAGTGACCTCTGAGCTCAGAACTCAGGAGTAAGCTCTAAGCATTGCTGGGTGTGGCGCAAAAACTTAAAAAAAAAGTACTGTTTCCCTACATCTGATGATATTCACATTTGATTTGGTCATTATAGTTAGAAATGATTGTGCTCTAATTTTTTTAATCAAAATTTTAGCCACTGCTGGAAGAGCTGGGACTACTTCTGATCTGGTGTTTAGGAAAGTGCCTAATCTGCTATATTCTCTGGCTCAAGCAAGCAAAGAACGTCTTTAAGACGTTTCTAAGTGTGGTAATTAGGGGCCAGAGACAGCACAAGGGTTAAGACGCATTCCTTGTACACTGCAGGCCAATCCCAGATTGCTAAACTTCATCCCTGCAATCCTAGAGGCCCTACGCACTGCTGGGGTAGTCCAGGAGGCCCAGGCACTGTGGCATCTTTTGGACTCTCGACAGTGACTTCCACTGTAGTTAGCCAAGAATTACTGGAGAGGCTCCGGGCCTCCCGATCATTGCTTGGAATCCCCCGCACCCCCGACCATCATAAAACAATTAGTGTAATCAAATAGTGATGCCTGGACCCATTCCCTCCCTGCTTCATCACTTCACCACAGAGCAGCATGACAGCTTCTCCTTCACTGCTGCCTCCAGTGAGCAGCAGCCGCTCCTGTGAGATGCCGTGGTCCAGCTGCATCAGTCAGGGAGGGCCAGAACTCTGGGCACACTTGGCTCTCCAGGATTTCAAGAGATTTCTTCTCAGAGGAGACGGAGATCCAACCCACTGTATGGCCAGACATAGCACCACAGGCACGGGCCGCTCACCTCCAAGCACCGCCACGAAGCCATCCCTAAGCCCTGCTCTTCTTCAGTATGACGGCTCTGCCAGCATTAGTCTCTCTGCCCTGAACGTTCCCCTCATACTCTCCTAAAACTTTCTACTCACTGCCCTGAGAGAACTTATTATTTATTTTTTCAGTAAAGCAAAAAAATATTTTTTTCAGGTCACACCCGGCAATGCTCAGGGGTTACTCCTGGCTCTGCACTCAGGAATCACTCCTGGCGGTGCTCAGGAGTGAACACGGATTGACCTCGTGCAAGGCAAACACCCTCCCTGCTGTGCTATCACTCTGGCCCAGAAAAAGGATATTTTTATAGAAAGAAATTGAGAGAGAGAGAAAGAGAGAGAGAAAGAGAGAGAGCTGTGAGAAAGAGAAAAGAGAAATATGTGTTCAAGAGAGAAGACAGCCTTTTCCAGAGGGAAAAAGTTCCCTCCGAGATAACTGGAATGTTGCTTCTTCAGAGATGGACCGATGTGGCACTTTCCCAAGTTTAAGTTTTCCATTCTTGACTTTAAGTTTTGTGCTTTTCTTTCATAATATTTATATAAAATTGTAATCATATATGCTTTTATGTACTTATTTGTCTAGCATCTTTCTCACTAGATTATAAGTTCAATGAGGGCACAATCATGTCATGTATTTACTGCCTTTTATCTAGAACACTGCACAACACCTACATTGAACTATTCAATCACTATTGAATGAGTAATGAATTCATGTAAATGAAAGAGAGCATCTTAGAAATGTCAGGAATTAAAATATCCTAATAGCTTTTTCAAAGCAATCACTGTATCACTGTCTTCCCGCTCATCATTGATTGGCTCGAGAGGGCACCAGTAACATCTCCATATGTCCTGTCTCATGCTAGTAGAGCCCAAGGGTACCTGCTTGCTCCAGGAACATAAAGAGCCTCAAACCATTCCATCAGGTCATGGGAATGCGGTCTAAAATTGTTACTGTTATTTGGCATATCACATACGACATGGGTAGCTTGCCAGGCTCTGCCGCGTGGGTAGCACACTCTTGTAGTCATCTTTAAATCCAGCATCTATTGATGAACCACAGGAGCCGGACTGTGATAGGCTGGTCTGCTGGGTGGAGTTCTGATGAGAGGGAAGTCCAGATGTGGAAAATGGAGGCCCCTCATGGAGTGGGGGGGGTCGTCTGGCTTGTTTCAAGGCTCTGCTGGGGTGGCGGGCCAGGGCTAGAACCCGCCATCCCTCCTGGGTGCCTCGTGAGCAGCTGGGCACAGGGAGAGCCAGTAGCAGCTCTGCCCCATATCTGTGAGTCTCATCCGCTCACACCAAAATGAAATCCAGATAGACTGAAGATTTAAATATAGAAGTGCAGAATCTTTTTTTCTTTTTCTGTTTCTTGTTCCAGGTGGGCTTTCAAAGCTTTTTAACAACTTGTCTGCCCTCAGGTTAGCGAAGGCCCAAACTCTTGGCCAGATTCTGCAGGTCACACTGTACTTGAAGGAGTCCAGTTCCTCCGGTAAGGGAACAGCCATAGTGTCCTGCAAAGCAGTCGACCACGGAAAGAACAGACATGCCAGCTGCGAAAGCGCCGCAGTTCAAAACTCTACCACCACTGTAAGCGTTGTATTGTTTAATTGTTCTTACCTGATGTAAATCAGTTTCTCCCCAATTTAGTCACATTCATTAATAAATGACGGTTATTAAAGAAAAGCCTTTAGATTATTTAGCCAGGACCTCACAGTAAGGTAGAATAAACACTAGAACTCAGGTTCTTGCTTACTCTGAAATCTCAGTACAGCAGTAGCCACTGTAAAATTTTGTGGGCCAGAAACTTTGTGGGGGCTCAAAGGGTTAGAGTCTGGCTTGCCAGACGCTGGTTTGATCCCTGACACTGCTTGTCTCCCAGCATTGCCTGAAGCAACTAAAGACAAAAAGCTAGTGAAGGGGGCCAGAGAGATAGTAGAGTAGGCAGCTATTGAACCAAGGTTGCCTTGCACTTGGCTGATCTTGGTTGGATCACGGTGTCCCACATGGTCTCCTAAGCCCACCAGGAATGATTCCTAATTGCAGAGCCAGGAGATACTCCTGAGTACCACCAGGTGTGACCCCAAAACAAACAGGACTGGAGAGAGAATACAGTGTGTAAGGCAGTTGCCTTACACACATCTGACACAGACTGAATTCCTGGTATCCCACAGGGGCCCCTGATCACTGCCAGGAGTAAATCCTGAGGGCAGAGCCAAGAGTAATCCCTGAACATTGCCAAGTGTGGGCCAAAAACCAATAATAATAACAATGAAAGAAATTTTGTGTATTTTCAATGAATCCCACAGATTTTAATAATTTTTGTAGATGAACTCCACTGAACTAAAAGAAGGTTCAAGGGGCCAGAGCGACAGTCCAGCAGGTAGAGCACTTACCTTGCATGCAGCCAACCTAGGTTCAATCTCAGGCATCCCATAGGGTTCCCCGAACACCACCAGGAGTAATTTCTGAGTGTAGATCCAGGAGTAACCCCTGAGCATCACTGGGTATGACCCAAAAAAAGCAAAAAAAAAAAAAAGGTTTGATTTAAAATATTAAGGAGATTGAAACTAAAAAATTAACAAAGAAATGGCTTTTAGTTTGTGTGTTCAAACATGGAAATATTTGTCTCTGAAGGATGCCCATGTATTATGTTGGTACAAGCTCATTTCTCCTTTAGCAAGTTTTGTTTTCTGTGGTGACTGTTTGCTTTGAAGGCTTTTCTTTATTTTATTTATTTATTCATTTATTTATTTATTCATTCATTCATTCATTCATTCATTCATTTATTTTGCTTTTCGCACCCGGCGATGCTCAGGGGTTTCTCCTGGTTCTGCACTCAGGGGACCATATGGGATGCCGGGGATCAAACCTGGGCCCGGCATGGGCAAGCGGCATGCAAGGCAAACGCCCTACCCGCTGGACTATCACTCCGGCCCTGAAGGCTTTTCTTTTCTTTCAAAGCAATAGAAATCTAATATTTTCAGATACTATTTCAAAGATTCTGTTAAAATGCATAAGAACCCTTTACAAATTCTTTCTTTTCCTTTTTGTTTTGGGCCACACCCAGCGGTGCTCAGGGATTACCTCTGTCCCTGCACTCAGAGATCACCTCCGGGCAGGGTTCTTGGGGACCCTATGAGGGAATCAAACTTGGGTCAGCCACATGCAGGAGAGTGCCCTAACTGCTCGGCCCCAGCTTCATGTAACTTTAAGCGCAAGACATGTAAGTGAGACTTGAAGGAGAGGTGTTTTATTTCTTTTTATTGACTCACAAAGTTGTTCATGATTGGTTTCACCCACCACCATGTCCCCAGTTTCACTCCCACCCTCCCCACACCCTATCTGCCTCTGTAGCATATACTCTTCTCTCTCTCTTCTCTCTCTCCTTTCTCTCTCCCTGCCTCCTTCCCTCATTCTCTCTCTTCCTCCCTCTGCCTCTCCCTCCCCCTTCTCTCTCTCTCTCTCTCTCTCTCTCTCTCTCTCTCTCTCTCTCTCTCTCTCTCTCTCTCTCTCTCTCTCTCCCCCCCTCCCCCTTTCCTCTCTCCCCTCTATTCTCCTCCCCCACTTTCCTTTTGGGCGTTGTGGTTTGTAGTGCAGATACTGAAAGGTTATTATCACATCCCTTTACCTACTTTCAACACTTATCCAGAGTGATCCTTTCTAGCTATTATTGTCACACTGCTCCTTTCTCTATCCTAACCGCCCTTACCCCCACACTCTTGTGGCAAGCTTCCAATCACTGACCAGTCCTGTCCCCTGCTTTTCCTGGCCTTGATATTAGTCTCACGCTATGTTTTTTTATGCCCCACAGATGAACGCCAATCATTCTCTCTGTCCCTCTCCATGTCCATCCATTTATAAGCAAATTTCATGACTAGGAGAGGGGCTTTACGTAGGTGGACTAAAACAAATAAAAATGCAAGACATATAGAAAACTAGATAATTATTAGATTAGGGGATGGTCACAGTTTTGACCCTGAAACCAGAGTTTCTTCATTACGCTCCTCATTGGTTCTGGGCAAACGTTTTGCTATCTGGAGTCACAGGTAATGCAGCTATATCCAAGTTTCTGAATAATTTCAACAAACAGACCCTGCTACCGCACGTTATCTGCAGGTTTAACACTGCAACCTCGGAAATTGGATTCCTAGACAACCTCCCGCTACCCGATCAGCCCACCTGCCGGGTGACGGTCTGAACAGGCATGAAATACTCGGGAGTGACGCCTCCGAGCTCCCGGCGACAGCGCCCAAAGGGCCCGTGACCCACGGCCGAGCACCGTGAGAATCCCGGAGTCTGAGCAGCAGGGCCGGCCCGAAGCAGGGCCGGGCCGCAGCAGGCTGTGCCGGCACTGTCCCACCAGGACTTGTTTTTTTATGCCCCACAGATGAACGCAATCATTCTCTCTGTCCCTCTTCATGTCCATCCATTTATAAGCAAATTTCATGCCTGGGGCCTGTCACCTCCGCACCGGGCGCCTCCCAGCATGCCTTGCGGGGCTCTTGGCGGGAAGGGCCTGCGGCGGGGTCAAAGGTCTCCCGGCTCGCGTGCGCGCCGGCGACAGTTGAAGGACAGCGCTTGCCCTCCTCAGATCGCTGTGGTGTGCGAGTCGCGCTTCTCCGCGCCGGCAGCCGTTGCAGGTAACTGACGCGGCCTACGTGTGTCCTGTTTATTCTCTCTGCCCTTTCGCTGACTTTGGAATGACTTTTCTGGTACTTCCTGCCCGTTTGTGTGCCTTAAGGTCTTCGTGATGAGCCGTCTGGGTGCGGGGGAGCGGAGTATGGATGGATGGCGGTGAGGCTGTGGAGAAGAAGAGGCCGTCAGGATGGGAGCGACGGGTGTAGAAGTGGGGGGGGGTGTGGGAGGAACGTGGCTGAGGGTTAGGAACTGGGGTGCGGGAGCCGGGATCGCTGTGTGGTGTGTGGTGTGGGGAGAGCAGGTGTGAGGGGAGGGGAGGCGTGCGGGCTGCGAGTGGGTGTAAGTGCGTGGCGTGGGGATGGCCGCGGGGCGGGTGGGGAGTGCGGGGAGAGTGGGGTGGTGAGGGGGCCGGGCGCGGGGGCGGCCTCCTGAGGTCAGGGCCCCTCTCAGGGTCAGGGGTCAAGGCAGCACTCTAGCCGTTTGGGTGGCATTCCCTGCCCTGCGTGCCTCCACCAGCGTGGCGCCGGCCCACGCTCTAACGTCTGTAACTGCCCTGCCAGTCTGTCTTGATTCCGATGAGCACTGGCAAGTTTGATGCTCCGACCACAGTTTTCTCTTCCGGGTCTCCCCACTGCTTTTCCTTCTCCCTCAGTCTTTAGGCGGGGGAGAACTCACACAGGTTCTGCTGCCTTGAACTTGGCCCCTGACCCGAGACAGCCGGGCCTCCTGAGAAGAGCCCCACCCTCAGGAGACTCTGCCCTCAGGAAGAGGGCACCACGCACCCCAGCCCAGCCCTGTGGACAGCTGGGAACCGTGGTCCCTTTCCCCCAGCACCCCTTCTTGTGCCCCCTACAAGAGCTGGGCCTCCCGGTGCCATGCCATTAGCTCAGCTTGAGACTCCACCCCCACCCCACATTTCCTTTTCTTATTTCGAAGTTACACATTTTTGTTTGTTCACCTATTTTCCTTTCAGTTTGGGGGCCACACCCGGCAAATGCTTAGGCTTTGCTCAGCAAATGCTTTCCTGGCTTCCAGTCAGGATTTACTCCTGGTAGTGCTCAGGAGACCATACGGGATGCTGCAGAGCAGGCGCATGCAAGGCAAATGCCCTATCTGCTGTACTGTAGCTCTGGGCCTATTTCTTTGATTTCTGTTTGGGTACCACACCCAGTGGTATTCAGGGCTGACTCCGGCTCTGCAATCAGATCATTCCTGGCAGTGCTCAGGGGACCAAATGTGGTGCCAAGGATTGAACCCAGGTCAGCCAGGTGCAAGTGACCTGCTGCTGTACTGTTGTACTGCTGTACTGTTCCTGGCTCTGAAGCACTGCTGAGTGTAGCCCCCAAAACAAAAAAATACAAACCAAACAAAAGCCTAAGCTGAAAGTGGAACAAAATTGTTCCAGATGCCCCTGTGCCCTGTTGTGCCCTGCAGCCTCAGCCTGAAGAATGTGTCTAAGATCAGCCCAGGGACCAACTCAGGGACAGGTGAGGCTTGCACTTTGCCCCTGAGCCTCATCCTGCCCAGTCTGCCTTTTTTGAAAGTCTTCTACAGAGCATGTTTAATGCCCAATTTCTGAGAGTTGCAAGTTTCAAAAAGGCTTAAATAAGAACTTTGCTTGTTGACAAAGTGGGTAGGGCACTTGCCTGCATGCAGCTGATCTAGGTTCGGTCTGACACCTCATATAGTAAAGAAATCCTTCAATGCATTTGTGCTTGTGGGCTGTAGGCGTGTCTCAGAGGCAAATCACTTGCCTTACTGGGTGAAGCTCTGAGTTACATTATCTTCTAGCATGTACCCTTGGACACTACAGGGAAAAAACCCTTGACCCTCAAGCTGAGTAGCCCCCAAGCAGGCAGCTTTACAGTAAGTAGTAAGCTATATAATACTGGCATAAAAATGATACAAATTTAAGTTTGCATGTGTGTTGCAGGTTGAATTTCAGAATATGGCCACGACACAGTTGCAGAAAACATCCATGGTATGATTTATGTATACCTGACATAATTAAATTTAGCTTACTTTATGGTTTCTTAAGGTTTAAACAATTTTTACTATTTGGGAGTTAAGAGTAAGCTACTTGAGGGTTTAGTGATACTAGGAAAGTTAGTGATTTAAGAATTGAGGGGCCAGGGGCTGGAGTGATAGTACAGCGGGTAGGGCATTTGCCTTGCATGCAGCCGACCTGTGCCGGCCCAGGTTCGATCTCCGGCATCCCATGTGGTCCCCGAAGCACCGCAGGGGAGTAATTCCTGAGTGCAGAGCCAGGGTAAGCCCTGAGCATTGCTAGGTGTGACCCAAAAAGCAAAATAAATAAATAAATGAATGGATAAATGAATGAATGAATAGATAAATAAGTAAATAAAAATTTAAAAAGAATTGAAGTTATTGGTAGACAATTTTTGTACATTGTGTTAAATCATTAATTCAAATTAATTATAATAGGTATTTTTTTTTTTTTTTGCTTTTTGGGTCACACCCGGCAATGCTCAGGGATTACTCCTGGTTCTGCACTCAGGAATTACTCCTGGCAGTGCTCAGGGGACCATATGGGACGCCGGGGATCGAACCCGGCCGGCACAGGCTGGCCACGTGCAAGGCAAAGCCCCCTACCCGCTGGGCTATCGCTCCGCCCCCTAATAGGTATTGATAAATGCTTTTTCCTTGATATTATTTATGCAGTCTATTCCTACAGAATAAATGTTCATAACCCACAAAAAAAAAAGATGAAATTATCATCTTTGCATAGATCTTATGGTGAGTTGTGTTACGCTTAGACAGTAACAAAACAGGAAGTTAGTGCTGTCTGTCCAGGCATTATTATTTACATACTTTAACTGCAAAAGAATTTTTAAAATACCATTCTTGTTTGTTTTTTTGGACCAAGCAGTGCTCAGGGATTACTCTTTGAGGTTCTAGGGAGACTATATAGGGTGCTTGGGACTGAACCAAGCCCAGCTGTCTATAGGCAAGTGCCTTACACCATTCTTAAGCATCTTTTCATTTTACCTTAGAGTGCTAGCCTGGAAGCTCCCTCACATACTAGAAATTACCCTTTTCTTGGATTACTAACCACTAAGGGTAGAAATTCTTTTGAGATGGTGCCATATTTATGCAAAATTAAATACTCCGTAAGCTCAGAAAAAACTTTATTTTTGCTTTTTGGGTCACACCTGGAAGTGCTCAGGGTTTACACCTGATCTGCACTCAGGAATTATTTCTTGGCGGTGCTTGGGGGACCATATGGGATGCTGGGGATTGTACCCGAGGGGATGGGGGGGCCACCTGCAAGGCAAATGCCCTACCCACTGCACTATCGCTCTGGCCCCTTAAACTTTTTTCTTAAATTTAAACATCATGATTTACAAAGTTGTTCATAATACAGTTGTTTCAGGAATTCAATGCCCCAACACCAGTACCATTTTTAACTGTCAGTGTGACATTCCCTCAACCAGTGTCCCCAGTCGTCCCACATACTGCTTCATTGGCATGCACAAAATTTTCTTCATATTGCTTGAATTCAAATTCCTACATCACAAAACAAATTACTTGAAAACAGAACCATAAAAGTCAATTTGTAATCATTGTTATATCCACAATAATGTTACTAAAGTCAGTGTCTGAGGATTTACTGAGCTAGTTGGTGCTTGTTGACCCTTCTGTGTTATTTTCACTCATTGGGTTTTGTGGGCAATTTTCCCATAAGTTTGATGTCCTATGGGCTGTGAGCACTGTGAAATTTGGAGGCGATGTTGTGTGGGTACATGTGTGGCCACGTGCTCCAGAAGCTGTGGAGCTGGGTTGCTTATATGTCAGAGTATGTCAGATGTGGGGGCTACTGAACTTAACCAGAAGGGAAGAGTCCCTGCCCACCTATAATCCAAGAAGACCAGTGTGGAAAACTTTGTTTTTAACAAAACTAAATAAAATATTTTAATTTCCTTTGATTTTTAGAGTGCTTTAGTGTTTCCTAGTAAGATACCAACTGAACAGCAATCTCTGGTGTTAGTGAAGAGACTCCTAGCAGTTTCAGTATCCTGCATCACATATTTAAGAGGAATATTTCCAGAACGTGCTTATGGAACAAGATATCTAGATGGTAATAATACTAATTTGAATTTTTCTTTATACATACTATTTTTATTAAGGCTTACTCGAAAACTTTATTTATTTAGTTATTTATTTTTAACTTTAGTTTTTTAAACTGAAGATATTTAGTTTATATCCATCATATGGATATACTGCATTTGGGGGAAGGAAAGTCACACCTGACGGGCTCTGTAGCCGGAGTCACTCATGGCAATGAGTGACAATTGCTGTGCAAGAGATTGAATCAGCGACCATATGCAGTGTAGGGAAATGAATCAGGGTTGTGCAAAGCAAGTGCCTTAACCTCTGTACTATTTCTCTAGGCCTTAGAGTCACACTAATTTGTTCATTAGTCAGTGTATGTTTTGGTTTTTCTACTTTTTCATTATTATAAAAATTTCACATTTGTGTAGATAAGTAGTTTGTTTTCTTGGGAGACCACTATGAGAACTGGTTTTCCCAGGGTTTTTTTCTGGAGCCTTTGTACTTGGTAATGCTTGGGAGACCAGAGATATGTGGTCTTGGGGGATGGAACTCAAATGTGGTGCTTGGGGACCAGAGATACGAGACTCATCAGAGTTTATGGAATGCAGGAAAGCACTTTAACACTGTACTATTTCTGACTGATGTCTAAGTGTTTAAATACTGGGGTGGAAGGGGTTTTACAAGGGGGAATACCCCAGTATTGCTTAGGAGTTGTTCCTGGCTCTGTGCTCAGGGAGGCCCATATGTGGTCCTGACAGTGCTAGCTGTACCATATGTGGTACTGAAGATTGAATTGAGGTTAACTGCATGCAAGGCAAGTACTTTAACAATCCTGTGCTGTATTTCCCCAGCCCCTAAGTGGATTTTTTAAAGTGTATTAAATAACCTCAATGGTAACATTTCCTCTGTTTCTCAAGTGTAATTTCACCTGCTAGTGCTCTTTTTGGGGGTGGGAGAAGAGCTAGGTGCTAGGACCTCCAAGGTTGTACCCAATTGATGCCTGGGTGACTGTGTGGTGCTGGGGATCATACCAAGATCAGCCATATGTAAGACTTGTGACTTTTATTGGCGGGGTGGGGAGAGACAGGGGGACGCACCTGGCAGTATTCAGGGCTTCGTACTCAAGAATCACTCCTGGTGAGCTCGGGAAACCATATGGGATGCTGGGGATCAAATCTGGATCAACTGTGTGCGAGGCAAACACCCTGCCCACTGTACTATCACTCTGACCCTAAAACTTGTGCCTTAACTTCTATACTATCTCTCTAGCCCCAAATCTGTTACCATTAATTCAGTTTATAGGCCAATTTGTTATATGTTATTGTTATGATATTATATATGATATGTGATATTTAGATATAACTATATATAATAACAGTTACTAAGCTTATTACCATCAATAATATGCTTGTAATATAAAGCTAGATAAAATAATTATTTAAAATTTCACCTTTTCATAATCCTAAATATATCTTATATCATTTTTTTTATTTAGATCTTTGTGTCAAAATTCTGAGAGAAGACAAAAGCTGCCCGGGATCTTCTCAATTAGTGAGGTGGTAAGTAAAATAAATATCTAATAATAGAAAACATTTTTTATTAAAACACATTATTTGGGGCCAGAGCCATGTACAGCACATAGGGCATTTGCTTTGCATGTTGCTGACCTCGGTTCAATCCCTGGCATCCCATATGGTCCCCCAGCACCACCAAGAGTAATTCCTGAGTGTAGAGCCAAAAGTAACCCCTGAGCATTGCTGGATGTGACCCAAAAAGTAAAAATATGCATTGTTTTGTACCTCAGAAACCTTTCAGTATTTAATGCAGTTTCCCTAGCCATAGATACTTTTTGCAGTCTTTGTAGTTCTTGATTAAAAAATTTATGCTCCATGTAAGTAAGCTACATTTTCCTATTATTGTTTCATATAAATAGCTATATACACCTGTAAATAGCTGTCATATATTTTCTACTTCTCATTTCTTATAAGCATCTTGTTTTTCTGCCATTACATTTTTTATTATTTTAATGAGTTAATGAGAAGGGAGCTTTAATAACACTTTCACTTTAGTAATACATAATGTATTTGATAATGAGATAATACAAAAATCTATTAAAAGTACTATTTTTTCTAACTGCATTAGTCTAAAAATGAATCCTGGGTTTGTTTGTTTTGTAGGATGCTAGGATGTTATGATGCTTTACAGAAAAAATATGTAAGTCGATATATATATTTTTTTCTGCAGTTTATATTCTGCAAATGGAACATGTAGTAAAATAAACTAGATTATCAAAAGTCAGCTTCCAAAGTATGCTAATTTTTTTTTCACTTTTTTGGGTCACACCCGGCAATGCTCAGGGGTTACTCCTGGCTCTGCACTCAGGAATCACTCCTGGCTGTGTTCGGGGGACCATATGGGATGCCGGGAATCGAACCCTGGCCAGCATGGGCCGGCCTCGTGCAAGGCAAGCGCCCTACCAGCTGGGCTATCGCTCCGGCCCCAGTATGCTAAATTTTTTTTTTTTAATCTTTAAAATCTTCACTATTGTGGGCCGGAGCGATAGTCCAGCAGGTAGGGCGTCTGCCTTGCATGCAGCCAGCCCATGCCGACCCAGGTTCGATCCCAGGCATCCCATAAGGTCCCCCAAGCACCACCAGGAGTAATTCCTGAGTGCAGAGCCAGGAGAAACCCTGAGCATTGCCGGGAGTGGAAAAACAAAGCCTTCGCTATTGTGATTACGGCATGTTAATGTTTATGGTTTTGATATACAGGATTACTACACCTAGGGCCAGAGGTAGAGGTCAGCAGGTAGGGAATTTGGGAATTTTCCCTGGACGTGACTGAATTTGGGGATTTGCCCTGCACATGACTGACATGGGTTTGATCTCTAGCACCATATAATGTCCCTAAACACACCAGGAGTAATCCCTGAACAAAGAGCCATAAGTAAACCAGGAACACCACCAGATGTGACCCAAAACAAACAAAAAATTATCACCTACAAAATAGAAGGTTTAAGGCCCTTCCACCACTGTCCTTATGTCACTTATGGTCCACTACTTCTACCCCCACTGCTCATTTCTGTAGTCAAAGGCCAAGGATTTATCATCGTTTGAAATTGTATTTTCCCTTGTTTTGTTTTTTTTATATACTACAGAGGACTGAAATCATTTTTCCTTCTCTCTTTCACTTATTTTCACTTAACATGATGTCCTCCAGTTTCAAACTGCAGAAAACTGCAAGATTTCATCTTATAACTGAGTAGTATTCCATTGTGTATATATGTCACAACTTCTTCATTTCTCATTGGACTTTTGAGTTGTTTCTAGAACCTGGCTATTGTACTTAGTACTGAAATGAATATGAGTATATATATATTTTTGAACATTTGAATATTTTAAAGACTAATACTTAAACGCAATAGAATTCATACTTAATAAAATTTGCCAAGCCACAAGTATTGGGATCACTTGATCACTTGACATCCCGTTATTCGTCGATTTGCTCGAGCGGGCGCCAGTAATATTTCCATTTGACCCTATCACGTGCCAGGATAGCTCAATGGCATCTGGTTGCTTCAGGAATACAAAGAGCCTCAAACCATTCGTTCAGGGTCTTGATGAAGAAGTCTGACCATCTTGTAGGTGGTCGGCCAAGTGATCTTTTGGCATCCCGTGGATCCAGTCTATAAGAGCTCTAATCCAGCGGTCATCTCCAAATCGCATTACATGTCCAGTCCATCTGATTTTCGATGCCTTGGCAAACGAGACAGCATCCCTGGCTCTGGAACAGCGATGGAGGTCGGAGCTCCAGATTCCTTCTTTCACTTGAGTGAGGCGATATTCCAAGCATAGCTTTTTCGATTCCTCTTTAGGAGACCCAAATAGCATTCTTATCCTGCTTTCATAGGGCCCAGGTCTCTGAGGCATATATTCATACAGGGAGAACGGTGGAGTTGAAGAGATGTGCCCGAGCTGGAGGTTCTTTGTCTTTTAGCTATTTCTTCGATGCTTTTGTTCTTTGGGGTTTTTTCGGTTTTTTTGTTTTTGTTTTTGCTTTTTGGGTCACACCCGCGATGCTCAGGGGTTTCTCTTGGCTCTGCACTCAGGAATTACTCCTGGCGGTACTCGAGGGACCACATGGGATGCCGGGATTGAACCCGGGCCGGTATGGCCCAGCCACGTGCAAGGCAAACGCCCCTACCCGCTGGGCTATCGCTCCAGCCCCTCTTTGATGCTTTTGAAGGCATTCCATGCTGCTCTCTTCCTCCTGCGCAGCTCAGGTTTTAGGTCATTCATCATGTTGACTTCTCAAACTAGGTATAGATAACAGCTGCAACAGAGATGTTTGTTCCATTGAGAGTGAATGGGGCCTCTGGAACTAGTTCATTTTTCATGAACATAGATTTGCTGAGATTCAGCTGTAGACCTATCTTTCCACATTCTCGGTCAAAGTCAGCCAGCATTTGTGCCGCGTGGCTGATGTTTGGTGTTATTAAAACGATGTCATCAGTGAAGCAGAGGTGGTGTAGTTGCCGACCATCTATCTTCACTCCCATTCCTTCCCATTCTAATTGTCGCATGATGTTCTCAAGGGTGGCACTGAAGAGTTTTGGTGAAATGGTATCACCCTGCTGAACCACTCTTTTGACATTGATGATCACTTCTTTGTAAATGGTGAGATCCTGGTGGTGAATCCGTAATACAGCTCATGAAGGATCTTGAACACCCTGTTTGGCTAGGGCTTTTATGACCATTTCAGTCTCCACAGAATCAAAGCCTTTCTTTAAATCAATTAACGTGAGACCGAGTGGCATCCTGAACTCCCTACACACTTCAGTGAGCTTGGTTACCGTGTGGAGATGGTCAATTGAGCTAAATCCTTTTCGGAAGCCAGATTGATCACATGGTTGCCCTTCATCTAATGTTCTGCCAGTCTTGTTCAGAATGACTTGAGTGAACAGCTTGTAGATGACAGACAACAGGCAGATGGGGCAATAGTTGCCAATGTCGTGGATGTCTCCCTTCTTGAATGGTGGAACTGTCCTGCTGGTTTTCCATTGGGAGGGCATCTTGCATTCAGACAGGTAGTGGTGAATGAGCTCGAGAGTTTTTTAAGACAGGCATCCTTTTGTGGGTTTTTCTCTCTCGGCATTCTTCGCACAATCATGGAGGTGCTGAACCATTCACTTGTGTTCTTCATCGATGTCATCAATGATGGTATCTTCCCATGTTGCCACAGTGGTGCCAAAGAGTTCCTAGTTGGTGGTCGTTCTGGGAGTTCTCTTCTTAAACTTTGCAGCCTTTTCTCCCCATTGTGTGAAGAATTTTGCATGAAAGAGACGGTGGTCCGATTCTCTTTTGAATTTTGGGACGACAGCAACATTGGTCAGGCAAAACCTTCGATTGAAGATGATTTGGTCAATTTCCTAGTGGAACTGTCCACCAGGGGATTCCCATGTCCAACGTTTTGATTTTTAGCCTTCTGGAACTGTGAGTTCCCATGAATGGTCTTGGTGGACATGATGAACTCAGATAGTCTCTCACCCTGTTCATTCCATTCTAGGCCATGGGTCTCGATGTGGAGTTCTTTGGCCAATCTTCTTGTTCTTCTCTTGGCATTAAAATCACCGACTATGATCTTGTAGAAGGTGTGATCTTTTTTATAGAACTCCTGCAGTTCCACGTAGAATTTCTCAGTTTCTTCTTCCTTGTATGTGGCTGTTGGTGCGTAGACAATGAAGATAGAAACTGCTGGCAGTGGCCACATCTCTTCAAGTGTAATCGTCCTATTCGGTTTGTTAGGCATTCAAATAAATCAATGTTCGCGGCCATGTTCGTGTTGACAAGGACACCGATGCCTCTTTCCTCGCAAGAAACAGTTCTTCTCCGTGTCAAAAACAGCATGATGAGGGGCCAGGCGATAGTCCAGCGGGTAGGGCGTTTGCCTTGCATGCGGCCGGCCTGTGCTGGCCTGGGTTCGATCCCGGGCATCCTATATTGTCCCCAAGCACCACCAGGAGTAATTCCTGAGTGCAGAGCCAGGAGTAACCCCTGAGCATCGCCGGGTGTGACCCAAAAAAAAAAAAACAGCATGATGCGATTGACGCCTCCTGCCTCTCAGTCAGACCAATGATGTCATACTTGATCTTTTGCGCTTGCACCATCAGGTCCTCGATATATGCTTCCATTGCCAGTGTACGTGCATTGAAAGTACAGACAGTCATTTTAGTCCTTCTTCGTTTTGGCAGTTTAGCATGGACCTGCAATTTTATCAGGCCCTCCTTGTTTGTCCTTCCTAGTGCTGCCATATTAAGGGCTCTTTCAGGGTCAGGAAGTATCTGGTAAGGCCAGAGGGGCACAGTGGGGAGGGTGCTTGCCTTGCACGTAACTGACCCAGATTCTATTCCTGGCATCCATATGGTCCCCCGAGCACTGCCAGGAGTAATTCCTGAGTGCAGAGCCAGGAGTAATCCCTGAGCATTGCCAGGTGCAACCCAAAAAGTAATAAATGAATGAATGAATGAATAGGTATTTATTTGTTTATAATAAATAAATAAATAAATAAATAATTGAATAAATAAATAAAGGGTCTGGAGAGAGAGAACAAGGAATAGGGTGAGTGCCTTGCTTGTCATGTGGTTTACAGGGATCTTCCCAAAACCCCATATGGTCCTCTGATCTCCACCAGGAGTGATCCCTGAGTGCAGAGGCAGGGAGTCAGCCCTGAGTGGTACTACCAGGTATGGCCACAAAACAGACAAATAAAGGGACATATTTTTTACATGCATTGTAAAATATTTTCTGCACTATTATTTCTTAGAGATAACTGATGAAAAGAGACGAAAAATTCTCAAGATCGATTGTGAAAAATATTCCTCCAAAGTCTAGAAATTGAGCTCCCTTTTGACCCAGCCATACCACTCCTGGGAATATATCCTGTGAAGCCAAAAACACACAGCCAAAACACCATCCGCACTTTTATTTTCATAGCAGCACTGTTCACAATAGCCTGAACCTGGAAACAACCAGTATTCCCGAGAACTGATGACTGGATAAAGAAACTTTGGCACATCTACACAATGGAATACTATGCAGCTGTTAGGAAAAATGAAGTTATGAAATTTGCCTATAAATGGATGGACATGGAAAGGATCATGTTGAGTGAAATTAGTCAGAAGGAAAGAGAGAGATATAGAATGACTGCATTTATTTGCATGAAATAAATGCATATATACATATTATGATACCAAAATCCAGTGTCAGGCGAAACGTGGATCAGGAGGTCTTACCAAAGTGGAAATTACCACAAACGTGTGTGAGTCAGAGGTTAGGTAGGACAGAGAAGGGAACATGTGTGAATAAATGTCGAGAGGGCTAATACCAATCTAGAACTGAGCATTAATGCAGGCAAAAAAAAATGTACATTATGGCTTCTAAGTGTATGTAGTGCAACCCATAATATGTAAGAGAAGGAAAGAAAGAGAGGGAGAGAGAAAAGAGATAAAGAACCTGACATTTAGGCAGGCTATGGAAGGGGGAGTAAATTTGGGACATTGGTGGTGGGAAATGGCAGGGTGCTGGAAATGTGACTATGTGACCGAAACCTCCAAACATGAACAATGTTGTAATTGTATATCTCACGGTGGTATAATAAAATATCAATAAAAAAATTTCATAGAATAAAAAGTAAGGTTTTTTTTTTGTTGTATTTCAGCTACGGATGGTGGTTCTAGCTGTGAGTATTTTTAAATTTTTTAAAGACGTTAAGATATGACCTTGCTTAATTAAAGAATACTAAAGCTATCAATTGATTTATCACTTTATTCCAATAATGAATGAAAAATAATAAATTCATATTTTATGGTTATTTTTATGCATTTTGCTGTCATTTAATAGCCTAAATATCCACTTTATTTCTTCTTTAATACTCAACTTTTACAACTCAGTCGTAAATTATTTTTAATAGGTTTACACCAATCCAGCAGACCCTCACGTAAGTATGCTTAAACTAATAAAGAAACAGAATGTGGGCCCAGAGCAATATCACAGCAGGGAGGGTTTTTGCCTTGTGTGCAGCCTACCGAGGTTCTATCCCTGCATCCCATATGATCCACTGAGCACCACCAGGAGTAATTCCTGAGTGCAGAGCCAGGAGTAACCCCCTGAGCATTATTGGGTGTGACCCTAAAAGCCAAAAAATAAGTAAATAACATGAAATAATAGTTTAAGCTCTTAATTGTATTTAAATCAATGTATTATTTATTTCACACTTACACCTCAAAACATTTTGAAGGGAAAGTGATTGTATTATAGTTAAACAGATTAATACACTTAAACGAGCTTATGCAAATAATCCTAGACCGTCAAGCCATAAATCATAAAATCTCCTAACATTTTGTTTCTTAAAAAATACTCCTGTTTTTTGGGGGTCCAGAGAGATAGTATAGCAATAGGGTGTTTGCCTGGCACACAACTGACCACATTCCTAACACTCCATATGGTTCTGAGCCCCCGCATGGAGAATGCAAACCCTGAGCACTACCATGTGTGGCCCCAAACCAAGATAGGAAGAGGGAGAAAACAACTCCATCCCTATATTAGCACTAAAAAGTAAATAAAACAGTAAAAGTATTTAGGGAAAGAACTGTCCAAAAAACTGGGAGTATCAAGGAGATAGCACGATGAGATGGAACACCTGCCCTTTTTTTGGTGGGGGTGGTCACACCCAGTGATGCTCAGGGGTTATTCCTGGCCCTGCACTCAGAAATTATTCCTGGCCAGGGGGCCATATGGTTTGATGGGCGTCAAACCTGGGTCCACTGCTGCAAGGCAAATGCCCTACCTGCTGTACATCACTCCATCCCCTGTTTTGCTTTTTTTTTTTTTCTCTTTTTTCGTCACACCCAGCAATGCTCAGGGGTTACTCCTGGCTCTGCACTGAGGAATTACTCTTAGCGTCGCTAGGGGACCATATAGGATGCCGGGAATCGAACCCTGGTTGGCCGTTTGCAAGCCCTATATCGCTCCAGCCCCTGCCTTGCTTTCTTGAGGCCTGAGTCATACCCTGTCACTGCGTGGCCCCAGAAACTTCTGGGGTTCTTCCCTTCTCCCAAAAAATTGGGCTAGTAGTGTGTCTTTTCTTTGGTACTCATACCTGGTGTTACTGTTTACTATTTATCCATGGTATGGCTTAGGAATAGAGCTTAGCCGTGGGTTCAATTCCTGTGTCTCAAAAAAAAAATTTAATTCATGGTGACAAAATTATAAAGGCAAATACTATGAATTATTGATTGTTCACAAACTGTTCAGAAAACACTTGTCTTTAGTTGTTTTATAATTGCACACTTTCTTTCCATGAGTAGACAGCTTTGCTGGTGAATGCTCTGCATTCCAGACACTCACTAATGATTCTAAAGTACCCCTTTGAGAGCCCTTAATAGCTGGGAAACTGAAATTTAGGTGACTTAGCTGACTTACTTGTGGTTATCTGTCGGGGATGCCGCCGGGTTTCCCAAAGTACCGGGAAGCGAAGTTCCCTTCTACCTCCGAAGCCGGCAGGGAATGGCTGAAGACTCAGGAATCCGATGCAGTTTTAAAAGGCTTTACTCATCACAGGTTCAGGCATACAAATTAGCAATAGGAAGAACCCTGTGCTTAGGATTCCCGGCTAGAATCCCAGCCACGTGTAGGCCAAGATGGCGGCCACCACGTGTTAAGGCCCTGTAGAGAGGAGACAAAGACAAGACTTCCAAGAAGAGTGCGAGTCTCAAAAGAGAACCCAAAAGAGAGAGAGCAAGAGAGGAAGAAGCCTAGTTTTATACCCCTGCAACTCAGACCTCCCACTATTATGGGAAGCAGGAAGGGTCAAATGCCCTCAGGTAATTTCTCCCAGCACCTCACCTATGCCCTTTTAGATGCTAATGTTTTGAGCCAAGATCTGCCTGGAAATGCCTTTATAGAGTAGAGAAGGGGTTTCTGATATGGCATGTCTCTGTACCAAAGACTATACTAATGCCAGTTAAATATTTCTCCAAGCCTTCACAAGAGTCTCATCTACCTCACGGTAGTTTTGTATTTTAGTTGTCTTTGAGTTATCAGGGAGGCAAACAGCATTTCTCTCTGGTCTAATTACTTAGAGATCCAACGTGGCCAGGCAAATATGCTGGTAAGATCTAACTAGTCCCACGATGATTGTGGTAGCATGAGAGAATATTTATACCAGCCAGTACAGAATACATGGTCAGATAAACTGCCACATTTAAACTACCCCCCCCCATCTACAAAGTGATCTGCAGGAGGCAATCCAGGGCAGATGCAGAGGCTTTTAGGCTTTTAGGTGTCCTGCAACAGTTATCATTTATCAAAGATTTAAACTACTGTAACATGTGAGATATGCTAAAGTACAAGATAAGCAGCCTCCCTTACCTGCCTGCTAACAGTGTCCTACCTCTGAGGCATATATATTGTAGAGCTTCAAGGAATAAATCTTGTTCCAAGTTCCAAATAACTGATGCTTGAAAGTTTCTTTTGAGCCATAGGGATTAGCAAAGAAGGTAAAAAAATAAGTTTAAGAGTCACTAAAGCATGGGCCGGAGCAATAGCCCAGCGGGTAGGGCGTTTGTCTTGCACGGCCGGCCCATGCCAGCCCGGGTTCGATACCCGGCATCCCATATGGTCCCCGAGCACCGCCAGGAGTAATTCCTGAGCGCAGAGCCAGGAGAAACCCCTGAGCATTGCCGGGTGTGACCCAAAAAAGCAAAAAAAAAAGAGTCACTAATGCATATATATATATATATATATATATATACATATATATACATATATGTATAATATATATACTTGGCAATCAGTTCTATATATCAGAATATATAACTGCAATATTTTCTATTTAAGACAATTTCAGAATGTTACCAATTTAAATTCAAGTATACCAATAATGGACCAATCATGGACCTCATAAGGTATTGTTTGATAACCTTCTTTCTGTATTACAGATTACCACTTACCAATATTAAGACTTTAAAACTGAGCATCAGAATTAATTATAAAAGTTTACAAACTTTCATAATTAAGCAGCAATTAACCTTTAAAGTTTGACACTACAAAATATCCATGGAGTAGCTACAAGCCAAGATTCTGTGGCTAATTGTTTATTATTTTAATTGGTTTATTTTTTATTTTAATTGTTTAACAAAAATAGAGTAAAATCTATTGTATGCTTGACTGATTTGAAATATAATTAAACCTAATTTTAATTGTATTTGTTAAAAATCTTATCTAAAATGTATGTTCATACATTTTTTTGTTTTATGTTGTATCACCTGTCTTCCCATTGTTCATGGATTTGCTCAAGCAAGAGGCGCCAGTAACCTCCATTTGTCCCTATGTGTGCTAGTATAGCCCAAGGGCCTCTGCTCACTCCAGGAACATGAAGAGCCTCAAACCATTTGTTCAGGGCATGGGAATGAGTCCTATTATTGTTACTGTTTTTGGCATATCAAATATGACACGGGGTAGCTTGCCAGGCTCTGCCACGTGCACACTCTTTAAGTTTTTGCATTTACTGATGTTTTATGTTATATATTATAATGCATTAAACCATTTTATTGTAACTTTCAACTTTACAGTATAATGTTATAGTAAAATATAAGGATATCGAATGTAAAGATTTCATAAAAGAAATACGTAATTCTTTTCTAGTAAAAACCAAAACGATGAGTCTAGTATGTCATCTGCTGACACCAAGAAAGCAAGTGTTCTCCTCATTCGCAAGATTTATGTCCTAATGCAAAATTTGGGACCATTACCTAATGATGTTTGTTTGACCATGAAACTGTTTTACTATGATGAAGGTACTATTTGCAATACATGTCCTTTCTATATATAGTTTTATCTGTCTATAGTTTTATCTACAGTTTATATTATAGAAATAGTTGTTCACTGTCACAAATGGGTTTTTCTTGTTTTGGTTTGGTTTATGGATATGTTTTGCTTTGGGGGAGATTTTTGCCACACCTGGTGGTATTCGGTGCTTATTCCTGGCTCTGTTCTCAGAGATCATTTCTGTTGGGGCTCAGGATATCGGGGATCAACAGGAAGCCCCATACCTGTTGTACTCCAGCGCCTAAAATGTAATGTTTTTAAGCACCTATATTGTAATGTTTTAGAAAATATAAAATTTGCATTAAATATTAGTATTTGAAAAATATTTGAGAGCAAAATCTTTAAGATACACACAAATGGCTGGAAAGAGAACTCAAATGGGCTAAGAGCATATGCTGTTTGCAGGAGGCTCAGGTTCATGCCTGAGAATGAAGCGTGAACCCACTAATGGCAAGTTAGAATGGGAATAAGTAGTACTTTTATTCTCTCTTGAGGGAATTGAGGTACATTTGCATTCTATTTTTTGGAGGGGGTCATACCTGGTAGTACTCTGGGGCCCAGAGCTAATTTTGTTTTGGGACCATACACAGGGGTTACTCCTGGTGGGCAGGGGGCCATATGAAGTGCCAAGGATCAAACCCGGGTCTGGCGAGTGAAGAGCCTTGAAAACTATATTCTATCTCTCTGACCCATGAAATTATGACTTTAATCTTCATATATTTTAATATTTTCAAAATCATGAGCAGTTCATGCAATCATGAATTTTGTGATGTTATAGTAAAACAGTTCCGTTTGTACTCTATTCTTTTTGAAGTTACACCCCCAGATTACCAGCCTCCTGGTTTTAAAGATGGTGATTGTGAAGGAGTGATTTTTGACGGGGAACCCATGTACTTAAATGTGGGAGAAGTCCCAACACCTTTTCATACCTTCAAGGTCAAAGTGACCACTGAGAAAGAAAGAATGGAAAAGATTGATTCAAGTATATTATCGCCAAAACAAATAAAAACACCGCTTCAAAAAATTCTCATGGACAAAGATGATCAAAAAGATGAAAAGGAACATTCTGTAAGTATAAGTATACTTAAACAGTTATGAAAAATAATATATTTGACATTTTTTAATGTCTCATTAATATTTATACAGTTTTTAATTATAATCAAACACAAGTTTGGAAAGGACTTCAAAGAAAGTAGAGTGAGGCTAGAGGAATATTACAGGGGTTATGGAGCTTAGCTTGCACATGACCAATCTAGGTTTGACCTCCGGCATCTCATATGGTTCCTTGACCCCTGCCAGGGATAATCCCTGAGAGCAGAGCCAGGAGTAAGCTCAGACAGGTATCACCCCAAAACCATTTTTCAAAAAGAAGGAAAAAGTAGAGACTTAAGTTTTAAAACTTTTGCCTTTGTATAAATACCATTATTCCCAGGTATTTAAAATTCCTGTTTGACTAAGACAGGAAATGGTGCTGGAGGCCAGCCATTCACACCTCAACTGCCCTACAGTGCTTTGAATAAACCCCTTGGTCTGGAGGATAATTTAAAAGCCCTCTAATTGGGACCATGGATTAGGTCCATGGTCCCAATTAGAGAGCATTTGTCTTGCACAAGGAGACCTGGGTTCCATATCCCCCTCATCCCGTATGGTCCTCTGAGCACCACCAGGAGTAATTCCTGAGTGCAGAGCCAGGAATAACCCCTGAGTATCCGGGTGTGACCCAAAAAGCAAAATAAATTAGATAGATAGATAGATAGATAGATAGATAGATAGATAGACAGACAGACAGACAGACAGACAGACAGACAGACAGATAGATAGGTTAATGATAAATATGGCTGAAATTGTGTAGTTTTCTTTAAGTTATTGAAACATATTAAAACAATCCTGTTTTAAAACATTAAAAAAGTTGCCTATAAAACAATCCTGTATATTGAAGTTCTATTTTATTTTCCATCTGAAAACTAAGTTACCTTGTTATAAAGCAATTATAGGATCAGTTCATTTATAGCAAGCATAAGGTACTTATAGTGTTGAATTATTTTGATCTTTATGTAAAAGAAATTATATAATTTGCAAATAAATTTATATTAAAATTTACATCTTAAAGTTTATAAATATTTCTACCAGTTTGATTTATTTTTAAATCTGTTCATTTTATTTTCATGTGTTTATGTAGGATGAGTTTGAAAGTGAAATAAAAATAGAAGAGCAGAAAACAAACCCAGGATCTTTTGAACATGAAGGTAAAAAATTTTTGGAGGTAAAATTTTCCTCTACAGCAGTGAAAATATAGAGGGAAAAATGTTTGAACTATTAAACTAATACGATACGATTACTTTATTTTCCCCAGCACTGCCAAAAAATAAGGAATGTTAAAGCATTTTTTATTTATCTCTCTCTTTTTTTAAGGGCCAGAGAAATTGTACAGTGGGTAGGATACTTACTTGCCTTGCACACAGCCGACCCCAGCATTGCATATGGTCCCTTTAGCACTGTCAGGAGAAGTTCCTCAGTGCACAGCTGGGAGTAACCTCTCAGCATTGCCAATGTGGCCCAAAACAAACAAACAAACAAACAAACAAAAAAATGTTTTTAATTTCAAAGGGACCAAGGAGATAACTGAGAGGGTTATTGCTTATGTTTTACATGAGGAAACAAGGGACCAAGGAGATAACTGAGAGGGTTATTGCTTATGTTTTACATGAGGAAACACTCTAACACTTGTTCCCTGAGTGCTGCTAGGCACAGAGCTGCAAGCATGAATCAGGAGTAAGAGTACCACTGGGTGTGACGTGCTTCAAAAAAACAGATTAATTCATTTCCAAGTCTACATTACATTTTTAATCATTGGTTTTTTTTTTTTTTTTAAATAGAATCAAATTTAGCTTGTGCAGATGATGAAGTTACGAGATCTAAAGAAAGTCCGAATACTTCCGTTTCCAATTCTCAGGTATAATCTTGGTAGTACTATCTCAACTTCCAATGTCTTTTTCAAAAGATTGGTGTTACTTGTATGCTTTAGTTACATTGTATGCTCAATGTAACTAAATTGAGTTATATCTCAATTTAGTTTTTTAGAATAAAATTAGGCTAATATTAAAATCTGAAATTATGTGCTGAAAAATTTTGAGCTTATTAAATGTTGGTTTCTTTAGTAAAAGGAAAATTTAGTATGGTTTTTTAATAAACCTCAATAGAACCTAAGGATTTCAGAGTTATATAGAATCTGAAGCAATTGTTTATACAACTATTCCTTGTAGTATACAATACATTTTTTGTAGTCTTGGAGCAGAACATGTTTAATTTTGTTTTTCTGCAAAGTAAAATCCGAAATTACGTATTAGATAAAATTTGAAAATAATAGAATTGATCATCTTCCTCTGCTCAACTCCTTTCTCAAATGGGAGTAGGCTGCAGGTGTTATATCGTTAAAGAATATTGCCTGCTGATTAAAGACTTTCTCAGTTCAGTGAATACTAAACTAAGCATTAATAAAACCATTAATACCTTCACTTGATCACTTGACTTCCCATTGATCACCAATTTGTTCGAGTGGGCACCAGTAACATCTCAGTACGTCCTGTCACATGCTAGATAGCCCAAGGGCATCTGTCCACTCCAGGAACATAGAGAGCCACAAACCATTCCATCAAATCATGGGAATGAGGTCTATAATTGTTATTGGTATTTGGCATATCAAATATGACACGGGTAGCTTGCCAGGCTCTGCCATGCGGGTGGGATACTCTAGTAGTCAACTCTAATTTTGAGCATTTATTGATGAACCAGCGTTTTGCAACCGCGTGAGCCGGGGGTGTGATCAGCTCTTCTGCTGGGTGAAGCTCTGATGAGAGGGGAGTCTGAATGTGGAAAATGGCGGCACTCATGGTGTGGGGGGGGTTCCTCTGGCTTCTTGTGAGGCTCTGCTGGGGTGACGGGCAGGCCTAGAACCCACCACCCTCCCGGATGCCTCGTGAAGCTGGGCACAGGGAGAGCAGGTAGCACCTCTGCCCCGTGTGTGAGTCTCTGGATTGGCATACCTGGGCTGGGCTTGAAAAAGACCTTAGTGGTTTTATTTTGTAACAGTAAAAAATCGATTCAAAATTGCTGCATTTCATTAGTCAGTGTAAAACTGAATCTTATGTAGTTGAAATTTTTTTTTTACTTTTTGGTCACATTCAGCAATGCTCTGGGGTTACTCCTGGCTCTGCACTCAGAACTCACTCCTGGCGGTGCTCGGGGAACCATACGGGATTCTGGTGTTTGAACACTGATGGACCTGTGCAAGGCAAATGCCCTACCCGCTCTACTATTGCTCCAGCAATAATAGTACAGTGCTTGAATTTTGAACCCCATTGTTGTGCTATGTAAAAACGCTTACTATGTGGGGGTTGAAAATATAGTACAGGGGTAATGGTGCTTGCAGCACCATTGGGATGGCCCTGGGTCAGTCCCTTGTACCACATATGGTCCCCCCAAGTATTGCCAGGCATCACATATGGTCCCTGGCACCACAGGCATTGCCAGGAGTGACCTCTGAGCACTGCCAAGTGTAACCCCAAAACAAAAACAAGAAAAGCTTACATGGTTTGTTTTCTAGGTTGAGCACTTAGTCAATAAAACATCTGAACTTGATATGTCTGAAAGTAAAACAAGAAGTGGAAAAATCTTTCAGAATAAAGTGGTAAATGTCTTTAGATTTCTTCTCCATTCTGACCTTTTGGTTTTCCTCTAATGTTTTGGGTTTTTGTTGTTGTTGTTGTTAAAAATGAGCATTAAAATGTTATTTGGGACAGGTGAGATAGCATTGGTTAAGGTGCATTTTTTTTCATGTGTCTGGCTGGCCCAATTTGATCCTGTCACTTAATCCCACCAACACCTGCCACCATCATCGCTAAGTATGTAGCCCCCGAAGACTGCTAGGGAGACTCTGGTGATTCCTGGCACCACAGGGCCCAGCCATCACTGCATCCTTAGGCCTGTTGGTTGAGCATTGCTTGGAAATGGCCCTTGGGGAGCCTGAGCACTGCTTGGGAGCCCCCATCCCTCACTTCTAAATGTTTTTAAGGCCTGAGGATATCCCAGAGGGCTGGACCACATATTTAAGTTTGAACTCTTAGGTTTGAACCCAATCAGCATGTGGTCCCCAAGCACCAAGTCAGGAATAGCTCCCTGAGCACTAATGGCTGTGGTTCAGAGACCCCTCCAAAAGTAATTATTGGGCAAGGTGGGGGTATAATAGCACAATGGTAGAGTTGCATGTATTACATGCTTTGCTTGTATTGAAACTCAGATTCTATACCTAATGGCCAAAAAATATAAAATTAAAAGGTAGCTTGCTTTGTAGTGGTTGTCACCAAATACTAATTTTTTTGTTTTGTTTTGGGGGTGACACCTAGTTATGGTCAGAGCACTGAGTTTGTTCCTGGTGGTACTTGGGGACCATGTGATTCTCAGTCCATTGAATTCTCTCTGTGATCCCAAAATAATAATTTATAAAAACTGCATATATGAGTCTGAAATAAAATAGTGGAGTACCTACCTGGTGGGCCTGAGTCTATGAGTTCAGTCTCCTGCACATGCTGAGTATTATCTGACAGTACTGCTGTCAGTACCCTGACTTAACACAGTGTAACCTCCAGTATACTGAAACCAAGTATGTGATTCTTGCAACCAAGTATGCAAGCATTGAAACTAAGTGTGTGCAACACCCAGTCATCACGACCGGAGAGGAAGGAGAAGGATTTATAATTAATTTTTTAGTATTGTTTATGTTATAGCATATATTTACTGTTAACAAGAGATGGAAACTCAGTAGATAAATGGATAAACAAAATTTGGCATATGTGCACAGCAGAATACTATGCAGTCATATAAAGGAACAACTTGGATGTCTTGCAAACATTTCACTAAATGGAAGTAACAGTCATTGAAGTCCACACATTATATGATTCTATCCATATGAAAGTCTCAAATACCATTTTCTCCCTTTCTCTCCCCTTTCTACCTCCTTTTCTCCCAACCTCTCTCTTTGCCTCTCTCACCCTCTCTTCTTCCACTTCCATCCCCTCCCTTTTAAGCATTATAGTTTGCAATACAGATATTGAAAGGTTATCAATTTTGTCCCTTTCCCTCCTTTCAGCACTCAGTTTTGTCCAGAGTGATCAT
The DNA here is from genome assembly GCA_021461705.1 of Cryptotis parvus. Taxonomy (NCBI): domain Eukaryota; kingdom Metazoa; phylum Chordata; class Mammalia; order Eulipotyphla; family Soricidae; genus Cryptotis; species Cryptotis parvus. The sequence continues at coordinate 50,968 of JAJIBD010008152.1, forward strand.
TTTCAGATCTCATTGTCATAGTGGTCCCTTCTCCTAACTGACATCCCACCCCACTACTGTGGCAAGCTTCCAACAGTGGACCATCTTCCTGTGAATTGCACTTTTAAATGGTTATATGGTATCTGAATTATGTATTGATAATTTTTTTAAAATATAAAACTGCATATGATTGATTGAAAAAGTATTAGTTGCTCTTTGAAAATATCAGCAATTATTCTTTCTTTGTGGAGGTTAATGGAAATCAACCAGTAAAATCTAAAGAGAATCGGAAGAGACGGTACCGCGAATCTGGAAAACCTGTAAGTCTTATAAATAATATCCTGGTTGGATAAAATAGCAAATATCAGAATACCATTACTGTAGATTAAATTATAAATAGAATAAATCTCAACTCTCATATACAAATATTTTATTTCTAAAGATAAGATTTTAAAATAAGGTGTGCCATTTTTACTCCAAATTTGTGGTGAAATGAATGAAAATGTCAGGCAGGGGTAAAAAAATGAATGGAATAAGAAAATGAGTATAAGAATCTTACGGTAATTTTATTTATACAGAACTAAAAAATAAGGCCACAAATTTGATCTGAACTTTCTTTTTTTTTTTTTTTTTTTTTTTCTTTTGGGTCACACCGGCAACGCTCAGGGGTCACTCCTGGCTCTGCACTCAGGAATCACTCCTGGCGGTGCTCGGGGACCATATGGGACACCGGGGATCGAACCCGGGCCGGCACAGGCCGGCCGCGTGCAAGGCAAACGCCCTACCCGCTGGGCCATCGCCTCCAGCCCCGATCTGAACTTTCTAAAGCTGAAAGTTAAGTAGAAAGAAGCTGAATTACCAAATTCAAGTATTCCCCAAAATGAAAGCAGATCCTCCTATTTAGGAAAAAAAAATTTTGCCTGAACTAAGTCCGATTTTATGTTTTTTTTTTTTTTTTTTTTATTTTACCAAGTTAGATCATGTATGTGTTTGTCACCTCTGGGATACTTAAATTTTTAAAATTTTTTGTCTAGAATTTTTAATAAGTTAACTGGACAACTGAAAACTTAGACAATTTTTTATTTGATTTTGATTTTTGCCACACCCAGTGGTACTCAGGGGTTGCTCCTGGCTCTACAATCAGGAATTTCTCTTTGAGGTGCTCAGGGGATCATGTAGGATGCCTAGGAACAAACTCAAGTTGGCCACGTTCAAGGCAAGCACCCTATTGCTTTGGCCTCATTAGACAATTTTTTCTTTTTTTTTTTGGGGGTCACACCCAGTGACATTCAGGGGTTACTCCTGGCTCTTTCACTCAGGAATTACTCCTGGTGGTACTCGGGGACCATATCAGATACTGGGAATTGAACCTGGGTCAGCTGCCGCATGCAAGGCAAGCGCCCTACCTGCTGTGCTATCATTTAGACAATTTTTAATTAAATAATAAATGGATATCCCCAAGAATAGTTTGTTAATTCTGTTTTCAATTTACATATCTTAAGGGGATGGAACAACCTGACATTTCATTATAGGTTCTTTTACTTTCACAATGTATTGAGCTTTGTTTTCTTTTTTCCCTGCAAAATCTATTTATGATCCTTTGTGCTTTTTTATTTTTTTTCAGAAAAATGAAAGTTCAATAACTCAGGTAATCTTATTAGAAATTTTCCTAATTCTCCTGTTTATTCGAAAGTGTCTATCAAATATTTAACATCAGACTTCTCTGAGGATCATTAAAGACAAAAAAAAACAAAGAATGAGTTAAATCTCACAGAATGCTAAAGTACATTTAGTTTCTCTATTTGCCATTTATTTTTTAAAAAATTCCCTTTTATGGGGCCGGAGCAATAGTCCAGCAGGTAGGGCATCTGCCTTTCATGCAGCCAACCCAGGTTCAATTCCTGGCATCCCATATAGTTCCCCGAGCACGCCAGGAGTAATTCCTGAGAGCAGTGCCAGGAGTAACCTGGAACATCCCTGAGCATGACCCAAAAAGAAAAAAAAATCCCCACTAATCCCCCTAAGATATTTTACTATTTTGAAGACATAATGTTAAATCTATCTTTATAATTTCTCTAAGTAAACCAAGCCCCATAAGATGATGTGAATGTGTTAATAAAATTTTCTCTTAAGGAACCTAGATCTCATGTCTTAATAGGAAATAATTGTGCTAGGTCCATAAAAAGAATGGAAACATGAGAAATCTAGAATAAAGACATTTAAACTAGAAAGCATCTATTCTTAGTCATTGTTTTATTGTTTTTATTTTTAGAATAATTTTTAAAATTGTATTTGATTATACCACCGTGAGATACACAATTACTAAGATGTTGATTGCGTTTCAGTGTTCCAGCACCGGGTCCCTCAACCAGTGCACTATTCCCACCACCAGTATCCCCAGCCTGCCTCTATAGCAGGCACGTTTCCCTTTCTCTCTCTCTCTCTCTCTCTCTCTCTCTCTCTCTCTCTCTCTCTCTCTCTCTGTCTTTGTCTCTCTCTCATACACACACACACACACACACACACACACACACACATTGTGGCTTGCCCTGCAGACATTTAGGGTTTATCATGTAAATCTTTGTGTACATTCAATTGTGAGTTCTAGTCTGGCGTTACCATTTCCTGGTATATTTATATCCCATTAATGAATGCAGTGATTATTTTATTTTGACAGGTCCTTCATCACTTTGATCCTCCTAGTCAAGAATCTGTACCCAAAAGAAGAAAGTTTAGCGAACCAAAGGAACTTATGTGAAATGTTTCTTTTCCCCTGTTTGCAAAGTTATCTACATTTAAACTAAAGGACCCTATTACTGTTTAAGGTGTGTTTATCCTGACATAAAATTTGTTGTAGTCCTGAATAGTATACACCAACAGGAGTCTTAGCTATGTATTGTTATCTTTAACCTCGTCTGCGACAAATCCAGGAGAGCTTCAGAATACAAACTAGTTCAGTGTCCTGATTCTATTACTCAATAGTGATATAGCTCCCATTTTGATGAATACTTTCTTTAAAATATATTATTTTAAGGCCACTGAAGCCATTTTTTTGAAACAAATAATGTTTATTTTGGTATTAAATATCAGTAGGAATTCACTTTTTACTTGTGTTAAAAATAACATTTAACTGGCTGTCATTACCGAAACTATGTCAGTATTTTGATAATGCACTCACATGATAATATATAATGTACAATTAAAATTGGTACTTTTTTAAAATATTTTTACCATTGGACAAAACAATGATTTTTTTTTTAAGTCAGGCAGTTTTGGCAGCATTTAATAAAATACTGTTTAGCATCTCAACTCATGGCTTTTAATTTTTTTTTAATTTACTTTGAATAACACTTTAGGCATAATCTTAAGATCTTCTCCTAGGTGTCTCTTTGCATGAAGTGAGCACACTTCCAGGAGTTTTGAGTGGCGCTGTGCTTGGCTGCAGCTGGGCTGAGTCCGGCCGAGTTCCCGCAGGAAACTTGGGTGTGCGGCCAGGCAGCCCCGCAGCCATGTTGCAAACACCCCGGCCGAGAGGAAGAAGCGGCTGTCCTGCAGACCGGACCCACCAGGCGGGGCTTTCCGGAACTGGACCAGCCCATTGAAGTCGCCAGTTTAGACCAATCACCTTTGAAATGCAAAATGTTTCGTCTTGTTCTGGGGCCACACCCGTCTCTGCACGGGGCTTATCTTGGCTCTGCTCCGGGATCATTCCTGGAGGTGCCGGGGGGAGCTTTAAGCCGGAGAGGGCATCGATCGTGGGTCACCCGCGTGCAAGGCAAGGGCCTTACAGTACTAAAATAAAGATTTATTCTTAGCTCTTGGGGTGCCGACACCTGTCGCCAAGCCGTCAGGTAGGTACCGCTACCGTAATCCACCTGCTACAGAGACTGACAAGCGGAAAGCTTTGTACTGCTGCCGCTGGCGCGAGTTCGCCTCACGCGGTGATTTGCCAGTGTAAAGGGGTGGGGCGCGAGCCAGCTCGGCTACGAGAGTCGTCATTGGGCCGAGCGGCTGTCAGACTGAAGCCTGAGCTACCGCCCTTGCTGATGTTTGTCGGGATCGCAGCACAATAGCCGGGGCGGGGGCGGGGCGAGGGGGGGAAAGAGACTGAGACGGAGCGAGCGAGCGAGCGAGCGAGCGAGAGAGGGGAGAGAACGCGAGAGCGCCTCCCCTCGTGAGTCCCGATTGGCTGAACTCAACCTTGACGGTTTCTGATTGGCCAATGAAGAAACACCAAGGTAGGTTGCCTAGTGATCCTGAGGAAGCTGATGTGTTATTCCACTACGCTGAAGGATCAGGAAGTTTGTGCACTGCGAGGTGGAGAAGTTTTTCTCCTCCTGGGACGGGGGTGTGGGGGCATGAAGGAGGGAAGGTGTCTCTCTGAAGTAGAGTGCAAGCTGCTGCCTGCGTCTCCCGGTAATACAGGACAAACGTCAGGTAAGAAAGGGAAAAAATACAATTTCTAACGCCATGTATATGTACGGATACACGTGTGTGTATGTGTTATATGCACTTCTCATTATCTTGTGGGGAAAGGGAGGTTTTAATTTATATATTTGCTTGGCCGCTTGTTTTTTTAAAAGGATTTTTGACTAGGAAGTGTCCAGCGGGGCTTGATTCCTCAGAGAAAATCCTCCCTTTGTATTTTTCCTCTTCATATTTAAACTTTCTTGGATTGGGTTAGAAAATAAAACCTTTCCACAAGGCCAACTAGGTTAGTGTCCTTATTTCATGGTTCTCTTTCTCCTTCCACCTCCCACCAAAAAATAGTATTTGAAATATAACCTTATACAAAGAATCTTGAAAGCTCATTTGTATTTCTATTTTGAATGTTCATATCCATTGCTGAGTATTCCTTTTAATCAGTATATATTTATTGAGCAGTTACAACGCAAAAGACATTGTGCTAGTTGCTATGGAGAATATAAAAACTCAAGAAGACAATATTCCTGCCCTCAAGAAATTTACAGTTGAGAGACAGCTATACCAAAAGAAAGACTATAATAAATACTTTAAAAGGAAGTAAGTATAAAGTTATGTGGCCGTAATCAGGGAGCTCAGGGAGAGCAGCTCTGGCCATGGGACTTACAGGGAATGGAGAAGGTGACTGACTTAAAGCTTTGCAGGGGTCTTCAACAGGCTTTAAAAGATCAGTACAACTTAGGAAGGAAGGAAAAAAGAGCTCCATCATGTACCAAAGAACAGAAATTGAAGGCATGTAGTATGTTTGAGAAGTGACTTGATAACTACGTAATTGGTAGTCATATGAAATATTGCTAGAAGGTTGAATGGAATCCAGTCAGAGAGGTTCTTGACTTATTTTCATCTTGAAAGTCTATTGTTTTAGGGGCCAGAACGATAGCATAGTGGGTAAGGCATTTGCCTTGCAAGCTGCGACTTGGGTTCGATTCCCGGCATCCCATATGGTCCCCGAGCACCTCCAGGAGTAAATCCTGAGTATAGAGCCAGGAGTAACCCCTGAGCATTGCCGGGTGTGACCCAAAAAGCAAAAAAAAAAAAAAAAAAAAAAAAAGTATTGTTTTAAATATTTGCAGATCAAAAATATATAGGTATCATTTTAAAAACTGGCATGTAAATTATATAAAAAGTGTGCTAACTTTAAATTTTATCATGAGATATAGTAAAATTTATTTTTTTGACTTTTTGGGTCACACCAGGCAGTGTTCAGGAGTAACTCCTGCCTCTATGCTCAGAAATTACTCCTGTCAGCGCCGGAGGACCATATGGGATAGCAGGGCTCCAGGTTGACCATGTGCAAGGCAAAAAAAAAAAAAAAATCTCTGTTAGATTTTTAAAACAACTTTAAAGCATGATATAAAAAGTTACTCGTTTAATTTTTTTGTAATTGCTAAAAAGTGTGGTTTTTGTGCACTGGCTTACTACTCCTGGCTCTGTACTCAGGAATCACTCCATGTCATGTTCATGGGTCCCTGCCTGCAAGGCAAGAACCTCCCTGTATTCTCTTCAGTTCCAGAAATTGCTAATTTTTTAATATTCTCTTGCCAGCATTTTTTCTCAACATTTGTTAGTGTATTTACACATAGTTAAGGATAGAGATGAATGTTTTCTGGCTATATGGAATTACTGCCCATGATAATCTAAGCATGAGCCGCTAGACAGGGATCTTCAAAGTGAATGCATAAAATGAGTTGTTAGGATATTAGAAGGGAAGGTTAGAAAATATATTTCTATTTTCTTTTTTTTCTGTTTTTTTGTGTTTCATTACGTACTACTGAAAGTATATATAAATTATTAAATGTATTTTAGAATTTGGGATTTGGATGCTGATCATTGCTGGGTTGTTTTTTTGTCTTTTTTTTTTCTTTTTGGGTCACACCTGGCAATGCTCAGGGGTTACTCCTGGCTCTTTGCTCAGGAATTACTCCTGGCGGTGCTCAGGGGACCATATGGGATACCGGGATTGAACCGGGTCGGCTGCTTGCAAGGCAACGCCCTACATGCTGTGCTATCGCTCCAGCCCCATGTCTTTTTTTTCTTTTTGGGGGTCACACTCTGCGATGCTCAAGGGTTACTCCTGGCTCTACACTCAGCAGTTACTCTTAGTTGTGCGCAGCAAATCATCTGGGATCAAACCCAGGTCTGCCACATGCAGGGAAATTCCCTATTTGCTGTGCTGTTGCTCCTGGCCATCATTGTTTCATATTAACTTGGGTCTGGCATTTTGTGAAAGAGGAGTTACAATGATGAACCTAGACTCCTGAGTTACAGATTAGGTTCAAGAAGTCAGAAGGCTTAAAAGAAAATTATTTTTACTAATCTTTAATAATTTAACTTTTTGTTCAGTGTCTTCTGTGGAGTCCAAACCATACTCTTTAGAAAAGATACTGTGTTAGCCTCACAAATTTTTTGATCGTTAACATTACAAAAATTTTTTTTCAGTCATTACTCCTTTTTTTTCTCTTGACTTTGAGTATTTCTTGTTTGCACTTTTAGTATGTGTGAATAAATGTATTTTTTTTATTTTAAACTCTTATAACAGTGCGCCCTCTCAGTAACAGGTGAGAATGACCACTTTAACTCACCGAGCCCGGCGTGCTGAAGTGGGCAAGAGCTCCGAAAAGAAGGTGCAGAGTGAGGAGGACACCAGTCAGGACAGGAGTCCGGATAATGAAGACTCTGGAGACTCCAAGGACATCCGCCTCACCCTCATGGAGGAAGTATTGCTCCTGGGACTAAAAGACAAAGAGGTAACGCAGTTGGATTTGCTAGGCCAGCTCTCAGCCTTTAAGTACTAGACTCTTCTAGAATTAATCTGAAAGCTATTTTAATTAAAACTAAATGGACCTTGTAATTCTGTCTGGAGGAGGAGGAGCATGGGAGAGTGGCAGGTACTTAAAGGGTCAAAATCCAAATGTAAAATCACTTGAAGTTTATAATTGCAAAATTCAGATTTTTTTTTATTTTTATTTTTTTTTTCTTTTTTGGGTCACACCCGGCAATGCTCAGGGGTTTCTCCTGGCTCTGCACTCAGGAATCACTCCTGGCTGTGCTCGGGGACCATATGGGATGCCGGGATTCAAACCCGGGCGGCATGGGCGGGCTGCATGCAAGGCAAACGCCCTACCCACTGGGCTATTGCTCCAGCCCCAGAAATTCAGAATTTTAGAGGCTGACAAAGGGAATGTAACAGTATAAAATTTTGCATTTGTAATTTCCCCTGTGTGTATGATAAGAGACTGATAGAAAAAAAAAAACTTGCTAGGACCACAGCGATAGCACTGTGGGTAGGGCATTTGCTTTTCATGAGGCCGACCGGGTTCAATCCTCTGCATCCCATATGGTTCCCCACGCAGTGCCAGGAATAATTCCTGAGCGCAGAGCCAGGAGTAACCCCTGAGCATCGCTGGGTGTGACCCCCCCAAAAAAAAAAAGTAAAAAAAAAAAGCCAACTTACTAAACTAATAGTTCACACACTGAAGTCAGAATGAATTTGGTGGGGAGGTGGGGAGAGTCTTTTAAATAGAGAAACAGGGAGAGAAACAGTGGCTAAGATGTTTATGTCTTACGTGGCTGATCTGAATTTGATCCCAGCACCTCCAGATTGTTCCCTGAGCACAGAGCCAGGAGTAAGCCCCAAGCACAGTTGGGTATGACCCAAAAAAAAATAATAAATAAATGGAAAATAGGGGCCAGAACAGTAGTCCAGCCGGCAGGGCGTTTGCCTTGCACACAGCCAATCTGGGTTCGATCCCTGGCATCCCATATGGTCCCATGAGCACCGCCAGGAGTAATTACTGAGTGCAGAGCCAGGCATTTCCAAGTGTGACCTGAAAAGCAAAAAATAAATAAATAAATGCATACATAAATAGATGGGTAAATAGATAGATAGATAGATAGATAGATAGATAGATAGATAGATAGATAGATAGATAGATAGATAGATAGATAGATAGATAGATAGATAAATAAATAAATGGAAAAATAAGGACTATATATGACTAGTCTTACAAAAATAGTTTTTATGGTACAGTATAAATAACTTTTTTTGTTCTTTTAGCTATTTAAAAGTATCAATAATAATAGATTATTTTGAAAAAAATTAAACTAGTTTCTGTTTCTGCCTTTCTAAATTTTCCCTTATTAATACACCATTTATAATAGAATGAATTATTTTCATAAGAACAAATATTCTTCTGACTTTTCTACTAGTAGTATACGTAGATTTTCATTTGTAATTTACTTTTTTGTGTTTTATATTGCTCTCTTTCCTAATGAAAAGTTCCAAAAATGCATAAATTTAATAATTAGTCTACTTTTCAAGGAAATCTTTATAAATAATATAATGGTAAAAATAGTAAAGTATCTTTATTGACCTCACTGTTGAAAACTATCAAATTTTTAATGCTATTTTATTTTCAAAAAATACTAAATCTGACTTTGATAATTATAGTTAGTAGAAATGAATAAACCATTTCTTTTTCTTAATGGATACCAAACTTGGTAGTCGCTTTTTGTTTTTTTAATGTTCTTTGGTGCGAGGGATGGATGAACCCAGGATATCATTTATGCAAAGTGTGTGTTTACCAATAAATCATCTCTCTTACCTGGATTTTTTTTTCTTACCTGAATTTTTAACTTAGGAATGCCCTAGGTTTTCCTTAGTTTTATTGTCTACCATTTTTCCCTCTGTCTTGTCCTATCAAATTACCCACTTGAAAAAAATACTTGTAAATCTTGTTATACTTGTGTATAAATTAATATTAAATACATGTCATATGTACAGTATATCATAAGATCTTAAGATCCTACGTATATCATATAAGATCCTACATATATTGTAAAATCTTAACTGGGGGACCAAGCGATTGTACAGTGGGTAGGGCGTTTTGCCTTGCACGTGGCTGACCTAGGTTTATCTCCAGCCTCCCAATGGTCCCCTGAGCACCACCAGGAGCCAGGAGTAACTCCTGAGCATCGCCAGGTATGACCCAAAAAGAAAAAAAAAACCCTATCCGGAAGTTTGTTTTCCTGTTTGCTAGAAAGTTGATAAGGCTGTACTTTTATAAATATCAAATAAGTGGAAAAGCAAAACTGACTCTCAAGAGGAAGTCAAAGTAGATATGAAGATTAGGTAACATAACAACTGTTTTGTGATGTTTACTCAATGACTAAGAACATTCATTACTAGACCCCCTGCTCTTCCCCCCCCACCAGCAAAGTGCAGTGGGGGGGGGGGCTGCCTTGCATGTAGCTGATTCAGGTTTGATCCCTGTCATCCCATATGGTCCCCTGAGCACAGCCAGGAATAATTCCTGAGCACAGAGTAACTCCTAAGCATTGCCAGATGTGACCCAAAAAGCAAAAAATAAAGTGTTACTTATTCCAAAATGCCACTTCAGAGATACCTTTGAAAATACTGCATTTCCAGCTCTACTTAGTTTTCCTCATTTCTTAAGTATTTGGATTTATATCATCAAAATCTAATGTGGGAGCTGGAGAAAAATTTCTGTGAATTAAATGCATGCTTTGGGCCCAGGAAATCCATTTGATCCACAGCACTACCAACAGTGGTCCAAAAACTTATAAAAGAAGAAAAATTCTGTACAAATTAGAGTACCCATGTTTGCTTAGATTATTATATACTAAGATGAATATAAAATTAATAAAATATATTACCTGCCCTCAAGAAACTTGAATTCTGCTAGGAAGAAATATATGCATGCCTTTGAAAAATTTAGTAACCCTGGGTTCATAACAAAACAGCTGATAGCCATCCCTTTATTTAAATGAGTATAAATATATTTTCTTTACAGAATAGAAATTAACAGTATTGTTTTTATATCATATTAAGTAAAAAGAAGCCAGACAATATATATGCCATGTATATAAAATTTTAATTTTTGTGGGGGTTCTGTGTTTTCAGTATATTTTGATATTTACTAACAGCTTTTTAAAAAACCAAGGTTTAAGGTTTGTGACTAGTCCATTTAAAAACTGTTAAACTTTATATACTAAACTTTTGCTAAAGTTTTCCATAAGGATTCTGTTTCAAGCTAAATACTATAATTTTTTTAAAAGGGGTCACACCTGGCAATGCTCAGGGGTTACTCCTGGCTCTGTACTCAGGAATTAGTCCTGCCAGTGCTCTAGGAATATATGGGATGCTGGGGATCAAACCTGGGTCGGCTACATGCAAGGCATACTCCCTACCCACTGTATTATCACTCTGGCCCAGATTGTTTTTATTTTTTTTTAATTTTTTTATTTTTACAATTACAAAGATATATAATTAAAAAGTTCATATTTGGGTTTTGGTCAGATTGTTTTTATAATATCACTTTCTTCTCTTTTGTTATTTATATATAGGAAAGCCTTGGATTTTTGGTATTGATATTGTAACCTACCACTCTACTATACAAACCTCTTGTTTCTAGGAACTGTTTGGAAGTCTTTAGGATTTTCTAAGTATAGTAGCTTGTTAACTTGACTTCTTCCTTTCCTATCTGGATGCCCTTGATGTCTTTTTCTTGCCTAATTTCTAAGGCAAGTACTTCCAGTACTATATTGAATAGAAGTGGCGAGAGTGGACAACCTTGTCTTTTCCCAGTCTTACACGGAAGGCTTGGGGCCTTCCTTCTAAGATAGCACAACGGGTAGGGTGTTTGCCTTGCACACGGCTGATGTAGGTTCGGTCCCTAGCATCCCATATGGTCCCCCAAGCACTTCCAGGAGTAATTCCTGAGTGTAGAGCCATGAGTAATCTCTGAGCATTGCTGGGTGTGATATAAAAAAAAAAGAAAAAAAAAGAGGAAAGCTTTTAGTTGTTCCCCCATTGAGAACAATTCTTGCTGTGGACTTGTGGTAAATAGCTTTGACTATACTGAGGAAAGTTCTTTCAACTCTCATTTTGTTGAGAGTTTTTATCATAATGGGTGCTGAATCTTGTCATGCTTTATCTGCATCTACTGATATGATCAGATAACACTTAAGATCATTCTTTTCAATACCAGTTCCACACTTTCATTGGTCACCTCTTGAAACTACTTCAGAGAGTATGCATTGATTTAGTTACCTGTTTCAAATACTGAAACCAGTTATAACTGGTCATGGAATCTGCTCCAGTTCTTTTCTCTGGATCAAGCAGACAAGATCATCTAAACAACTTCAATCTGGGAGTTTGACTTCTCATATTTAAAGCCCCATTTTTAACAGAACATTCTGAAATTTAAATTAACTTTCTAAATATTTGCAAAATAAGGAACAGACCTGGAGAATAAACAGCCAGTCATCTCCTATTCATATATCATGGAATCTAAAATTACCATATATTAGCTTTTTTATCTTGTATTACAGGAGTTCCCCCAAAGTTCACACAGACAATACACTACATAATTTAATGCCCAGAAAACAAGAAAGGGCAAGTCAGGGGCCTCCAACACCAGCACTCAAGAACTGAGCTGTACTCCCGAAAGTGAGTATGAGGACATCCAGAAGGCTGAGCACAAGTTGAGATAACAGGATGCAAGACAGCAAAGTTTACTGACAAAGTGATAGTAGGAAAGAGCGAAGGAAAGCAACAGAGCCTGTGAAATGGTCTACAGAATTGAGTTTACCAGAGTGAGGGGGTGGGGAGTAGGAACTTCCGGGTCGGGACACTCTGGTGAGGGGTTTGGTGGTGAAACATATTATGAATAAAAAAAAACCCTGGTATTGAAAAGAATGATCTTAAGTGTTATCAGATCAATAAGGTGTAGTCAGCTTTAGGTTCATTATTTATTGTGCTAAATACAGTTGGGGAGCCCCCATTCAAAGCATAATGCTTAAAAAGGAAAAAAAAAAGTGATTTTTATTAAAGCCTATTTTGAATGACCCCAAGAGAAAGAATAAGAATCAGCCCCTTACTCACTGCTTGAACTGAGCCTCAGCATGTCAGAGACTATTGTTTGATTGGGGAATTTGTAAATGTAAGTGCTTTTTATGGAGCTATTTAATTGTCTCCTTTTACTTTTACACATTATACATAACCTTCACAGTTTTCCAAAATAATTGGTGATTTCCAAGACCCCACTGATGATTTTGGCCTGTGGTGAAGTTTTTAAACTAACTCCATCTTTATAAATTTGCTGTTTAGTTGATTTACTCCTGCTGACAGATTATAGTTTAAATCCAAGAATACTATACAATATCCAACAGATACTCTAATATCTGAAAATGAATAGCCATTCTTATTCAGAATGCTGAGTGACATCTTGCCTTGCAAATACACTGAATTGATATTCTTTACCATTTAATTGAATGTGCAAAAGAAAGTTAATTGGAGTTTTACATAGTTCACTGGTAGGCATGTTGAATTCTCTTTTCTATACTCCCATCTAGTTTGCCTGTTAGACAGAGGGAGATTAGTGAGAAAGATTTCTAGAAATTCATTGAGGAATCATATAAGGAGTATATTTAATTATTGTTATTTTTATTTGGTTTTGGGGACACATAGCCATGCTAAGTGTTTATTCCTAGCTCTGTACTCAAGGATCACTCCTGGTGGGCTACAGGCACCATACGGGATGTCAAATATAGAACTTGGGTTAGCCCCATGCAAGGAAAGTACCCTACCTACTGTAATATTGTTCTGGCCCCAAGAAATGTATTTTAACATAACATTGTTGGGCCAGGGGAAATAGCTCAATGGGTTAGGTAGCTCGGAGCAAGGCATATACTAGCTTAGAGTTCACACCCAGGGCACTGCTCAAAGTGGCTGTGATCATCCTTGAGCATAAGTCAGATGTGACCCAGAGGGACAAATATTACTGTCCCCAAACAAATCAAAATAACAATAATTTTTTTAAACACCAATTCATTTAAAAATCTTATTTAAGGATATTCTGGAGAGATACATAACCTCAACATGGAAGAAAAGTTGGCTAGATATACCATGAAGATAAATTTTTATGGCCACCTATGATATTTGCTGTTACCACCATAAATGGTTTGGGGTTCTGAGAACTGTTCCCACTTATGACTATGAATAATCATTAAATATGTTTGTATTCTGAAAAAATATTTGATCGCAGGCCCTTTGATTTTTTTTAATTTACTGGTTCCTATACTTTTATCACTCGAGTCTAATCCGACAAATTTAATCATTATATTATCAATAAATGCTTTATTTAGAGGTGACTACAACAGTATGCCACCCGCACGGCAAGCCTGGCAAGCTGCTCGTGTAGTATTCGATATGCCAAATACCAGTAACATTTATATTAGGTCATTCCGTGACCTAATATAATTGTTTGAGGCTCTTTATGTTCCTGGAGCGGGCGGATGCCTTTGGGTTCTACTAGCATGAGAAGGGACATATGGAGATATTACTGGTGCCCGCTCTAGCAAATAGATGATTAACGGGAAGATAGTGATAGTGATTGATATGATCAGATGACTTTTATCTTTTCTTTTACTGATATGGTATTATGTTGATTAATTTGCAAGTGTTAAACCATCCTTGCATCCCTGGGATTAATCCTGCTTGGTCAAGGTGTGTGGTCTTTTCATGAGTCATTGGACTCTATTTGCTAGCATTATTTTTTTGCTAGTATTTTGTTGAGGATTTTTGTATCTGTATTCATCAGGGATATTGTCCTATAATTCTCTTTTTTGTGGTGTCTCATTCTACTTTTGGTATCAGGATGATAATTGCCACATAGAAACTGAAAGTGCTTCTGTTTCTTCAGTTTCCTGGAAAAGTTTGAAAAGGACTGGAAGTAGGTCCTCTTTAAAGATTTGGAAGAATTCACTAGTGAATCCATCTGGGCCTGGGCTTTTGTTTTAGGGGGAGACTTTTGATTACTATTTTAATTTCCTTGATGTTGATAGGTCTGTTCAGGTATTCCAAATCTTCTTGGTTCAGCCGTGGAATCCAGGAATTTATTCATTTCTTCAAGGTTCCCTTGTTTCATGGCATTATGATTGTTTAAAGGTGATTTTTGTTATGACTCCCCACTTTCATTTCTGATTCTTTTTTTTTTTTCACTGTATCACTGTCTTCCCGTTCAACATTGATTTGCTCGAGCGGGCACCAGTAACATCTCCATATGGCCTGTCTCATGCTTGTAGAGCCCAAGGGCATCTGCTTGCTCCTGGAACATAAGAAGCCTCAAACCATTACATCAGGTCATGGGAATGAGGTCTCTAATTGTTACTGGTATTTGGCATATCAAATACGACATGGGAGGCTTGCCAGGCTCTGCCGTGCAGGTGGCATATCTTGTAGTCACCTCTAAATCCAGCATTTATTGATGAACCGCGCGGCCGCAGAGTGGCCACGCAAGCCGGTCTGTCATAGGCTCTTCTGTTGGGTGGAGTTCTGATGAGAGGGAATCCGGATGTGGAAAATCGCGGCCCTCATGGAATGGGGGTCATCTGGCTCCTTGTGAGGCTCTGTTGGGGTTGTGGGCCAAGACTAGAAACCACCATCCCTCCCGGGCACCTCCTGAGCGGCTGGGCACAGGGAGAGGCGGTAGCAGCTCTGCCCCATGTCTGTGAGTCTCTGGATCAGCATACCTGGGCCGGACTTGAAAAAAGACTGCTGCAGGGTGGATCTGATGAGCCGGGCTGGAATAGGCTCTTCTGCTGAGTGGAGTTCTGACAAGAGGGAATTCCAGATGTGGAAAATGGCAGCCCTCATGGAGTGGGGGGCTCGTCTGGCTTGTTGCGAAGCTCTGCTGGGGTGGCGGGCCAGGGCTAGAACCCATCATCCCTCCTGGGTGCCTCGTGAGCAGCTGGGCACAGGGAGAACCGGTATCAACTCTGCCCCATGTCTGTGAGTCTCTGGATCAGCATCTCTGGATGCTCTGGATCAGCATCTGCTTTTTTTTTTTTAATTTTTTTGGGGGTCACACCCAGCAATGCTCAGGGGTTACTTCTGGCTCTGCACTCAGGAATTACTCCTAGCGGTGCTCGGGGGACCATATGGGATGCCGGGATCAAACCCGGTCCGCCGGGTGCAGGACAAACACCCTACCCACTGTGCTATCACTCCGGCCCCCTGTTTATTATTTTTTTTTTCTCTTTTTTTTGGTGAGTGTTGCTAATGGTTTTCCAAAAGAACCAGCTCTTAGTTTCATTGACCTTTTGGGTTGGCTTTATATTTCTTTTTTTTTCCAGATTGTTTTTTGGGCTTCCAGCTCATTAATTTCTGCTCTAAGTTTTATTATTCTTTTCTCCTGCCTATGTAGGCTCCTTTTGTTGGTCATTTTACAAGATTTTAAGCTGTGAGGTTAAATTACTTATGTGGTCTCTTTCTTCCTTTCTGATAAATGCTACAGAGCTATAAACTTCCTCTTAACACTGCTTTTGCTGTGTTCCACAAGTTCTTATAGCTTGTGTCTTCATTCTCATTTGTTTCTAGGAATCTTAATTTTTTTTTTCTTTGCTTTTTGAGTCACACCCAGAAACTCTCAGGGGTTACTCCTGGCTCTGTACTCAGGAATTATTCCTGGTGGTGCTCGGGAGACCATATGGGATGCTGGGACTCGAACCCGGGCCCTGCTGGCCGCATGTGAGGAAAATGCCTTACACGCTGGACTATTGCTCCGGCCCCAATCTTGATTTTTTTTCTAAGCCACTAGTTGTTCAGTAGCAAACTGTTTAATTTCCAGGTATTTGATTTGATTATCTTTTTTCTGGGTCTAATTCACTTCTATTTTCTGTGCATCATGTCCTGAAAAGATAATCGATACAATTTCTATCCTCTTAATTTTATAGAGGTATTTTTTGTGATCCAGCATGTCACCTGTCTTAGAGAATGAATGCCCCATGTACACTGGAGAAGAATGTATATTTGGCTTTTTGGGGATGAAAAAAGTCCTATATTCATCTTCTTACCCCTCTTTTCCATTTCTTCCCTCAAATAAAGTATGTCCTTGCTGAGCTTTTACTCTGATTAATCAAGAGATGACAAAGCGGTGTTGAAATCTCCAACTATTATTGTATTGCTATCAGATATCTTCAAGTCTGTGAGCAGTTTTAAGTATTTTCATCGTCCCTCAGTAGGTACATATACATTTAGGAGTGTGAGTTCTTCCTGATATATGGATCTCTTAATCTTTAAGAAATGACCTTCAGGGGTCAGAGATATAGTGCAGCAGACAGGGTATTTGCCTTGCATGCAGCCAACCCAGGTTCGATCCTCGGCATCCCATATGGTCCCCTGAGCACTGCCAGGAGTAATTCCTGAGTGCAGAGCCAAGAGTAATCCTGAGCACTGCTGGATGTGACCCAAAATAGCAACAAATAAATAATAAATAAATGAATGAATGAATAAATAAATAAATGAATGAATAAATAAATAAGAAATGACCTTCACTGTCTCTTAAAACCTTCAGTCTGAAGTCTCTGTGTGGCTGTTACTAATAAGGCCACCCAGCTTTTTGAGGGATTGTTTGCTTGTAAAATTGTTTTCTTTGATTTTGAGACTCTGCTTGCTTCAAGGCTGCAGAGTGTTGGGTTCAGTTTTCTGATCCATCCTGTGTCGGGGATGTTGCTGGGGTCCCCGACAGTGTCAGGACAGAAGTTCTCTTCTACCTCTGAGGACACCGGGGAACAGATGAAAACTCACGAGTCTGGCGCAGTTTCAAAAGGCTTTTAATAGTACAAAAGCACTTCCACAGCAATCCAATATAATGAAAGAACTCTAGCTCTGGTCCGAATGTAGACCATACAAAAGAGCCTAAGTCTCCCACCAAAGAGAGAGGATCTCACCCGAGAGGAGCCCTACCCAAAAGAAGGAGCAAAAGGCCAAGGGGCCTCAAGTCAGTCCCCTTATATACACCAAAGTAATCCAGGGAGGTTCATGTCAACAAAGAACCCTAAATAAATTTTAGAAGGATGGTGCCACACCCTATTACTGGTATAAACAAAGGTTAAGCCAAGGACTAATCCCTTCTACTGAGATTATCTCTTATGTAAAACACTGAGAGAGAGAGCGCTGGTATAAAGTAATACATCTTAATTTCATGAGCTTCATGTAATCTGGATGGTACCCACAAGGTCCTTCTTATTTTTATCTGCATCAGGGTGATTCTGAGTATCTTCTCCATATACTGAAAGGGTCACACTCGCCTGCTTGAGAACAAACTAGTATGATCCTTCCTATAGTCTTCCTATAGTGTCAATGTAGCCAGGGTGGTAGTCTCCTGGTAAATTCTAACTGTCCCACGCTGGGTGCAGTGGGTATAAAGAGGAGCTGTGCTCAATCTAGAAAACATAGAAGTCTTAGTAGATGTATAAGTCAGATGTTATTCAGAGTGAAGGTGACTTCTGTAAGTGCCACACCCTCTAGCAGTGTTTACATAGAAGAGAGTTCTCATTAAAATGAACCTTGGCTTAAGTAGATTAAGCTGTGAGTGGGCAAAACAGCAAAGCTCCCAAATTAGCTAAACCTGTCATCCAACAATCCTGCTACTTTGTGTTAATGGGATTTTTGTCCCATCTTTCTGCAGGAGTTTGGTGTGTTTGAGGGGCTTGTTTGTCTTAAAGTAGCCCAATTAGTTTTTCTTATAATCATGGTTTTGAGTCTGTTGTTCCTGATTTACTGTGTCTGTGGAGCTGTGCATTGTTCCTTTAAGTATGAATGAGTCTAGCTGAGTAAAGTATTCTTGATGAGGTGTTTATTTCATTGATATCCCACCACTGTCTTCAAGCCTGGAGGGTTTCGTCAGATAGGTCTCCTGTAAATCTTAAGGAATGCTTCTTTATAAGCAGTTTCCTTCTGTGATCTTGCTTTCAGTATTCTATCCGTGGTTTTCATCATTCTGATTAGGATGTGTCTTGGAGTATTTCATTTGGGTTTCTTTTAGCTGGTACCCTTTGATCCTCCTAGATCTGGGTGCATGCACTGGGAACTGGCTCTGAATCATCTAGAATCTAGCTCTGAAGATCATTAGAACTAGCTCTGGGAACTTCTCAGCAATGATGGCTTTGGAAGTTGCTTCTTCATCAGGGTTTTCTTCTTGTCCCCATGGGACCCCAATGATTCTTATGTTGTTCTTAAGTTCATCCAAATGTTCTCCTGTCGTGTGTTGGTTTATTTTGAGGCTCTTTACCATCTGCTGTTCTCCGGCTCTTCTCTGCACCTCATCCTGGGGTTTGCTGGTTCTGTCTGTAGCAGCTATAACTCTTCTGCTCAGGCCTTCTAGGGAGTTTTTTATTTCACCTACCAGGTTTTTCATATTAGGTCATTCCCTTGACCTAATATAATTGTTTGAAACTCTTTATTTTCTTGGAGCAAGCAGATGCCCTTGGGCTCTACTAGCATGAGACAGGACATATGGAGATATTACTGGTGCCCTCTCGAGCAAATAGATGATGAATGGGAAGATAGTGATAGATAGTGATATCCTATTGTATTTTATTGGCAGTATGCTCCATTGTTTCTTTGAGCTCCTTATGCATTCCAAATACTTTGACAGAGAGGTTATCACTTCATCACTTGATATCCCGTTATTCATCGATTTGCTCGAGTGGGCGCCAGTAATATTTCCATTTGACCCTATGTAGCTCATTATTACTGGTTGAATCGTCTGGACAGATATCTTAAATCGCTAAACCTGGTGGGTTTCTGTGTTGCTTTACCTTCATAACCTTTGCAGTTTGGATTCTTGCACTCACTGTTGCTTTTGTGTTTTGGTGTAATGTTCATTGGAGCATTGGAGTAGTGGCTAATGGACTATTGGCCTAATGTGGTTGGGGTGGCCATGTTGTCCTCGTGAGAGTTCTGTTTAAGAGACTCATTTGTGGTTCTTAATGGATATGGTGGAGGAGATTATTTTTCAGCTGTGTTAGTGCCCCTAGACAGGAAGCCACTCCACTGGCCCTCTGTGATTTCTTTCAGGTATTAGGTCCTTGCAGCTTGCAGCCCTAGGTTTGGAGTTGCCTCCACCCTTGGGCCCGCTGTTCCTCGCCACTCTGTCATTTGGTCCAGGCCCAACCTGTGCATCATGGAAGCTTTTGGAAACTGATTGGAAAATTTACTTATTTATTAAACTAACTGTATGCTGATTAAAGTAGTCAAGTATAGAGTCATTTATAGCCGGCTTACAGCATATTAATGAATGGCTATGAATGGAGAAAATTGCTCCACTTCAGAAGTGACTCAGTCATATACTAAAATATTTATTAAAGATTAAGTCAAGTGGGGCCGGAGTGATAGCACAGCGGGTAGGGTGTTTGCCTTGCACGTGGCCAAACCAGGTTCGATCCCGGCATCCCATATGGTCCCCGAGCACCGCCAGGAGTAATTCCTGAGTGCAGAGCCAAGAGTAACCCTGGGCATTGCTGGGTGTGACCCAAAAAGCAAAAAAAAAAAAAAAAAAAAAGATTAAGTCTAAAGAGCCAGAAAGAATGGTACCGTGGGTAAGGTGCGTGCCCAGTGTGTGGCCAACCCAGGTTTGATCCCTGGCACTGCATATGGTTCCCCTAAGCACCTGCAAGAGGGATCCCTGAACATAGTGCCAGGAGTAAGCCTAGAACCAAAACAACACCTCCACCAAAGAAAAATTACTGGAGTGATGGGACAGTGGGTCCAGTGCTTGCCTTGTGTGCAGCCGACTCAGATTTGACCCCCAGCATCCCAGTGGTCCCTCACACCCAGAGATTAAGCACTTAACTTCCACACGCCAACCCAGGTTCCATCCCCTGGAACACATAGTACAGAGATTAAGGCACTTACCTTCCACACAGCCAACCCAAGTTCCATCCCTAGCACTAATTGGTCCCCAAATACCACCAAGAGTGATTCATGAGCATAGAACCTGAGCACTGCAGAGTGTACCCCCAAAACCACCCCAAAAAAGGAAATTTTCTTTTTGTTTAGCTCATTCCCTGTCACTTGCCCTTATTTTCCTGATTGTGCAAAAAATTTCTCTGGTTGTTTGCCATTAAGGGGCCACACTCCAGTGCTCAGGAATCACTCCTTGCAGTGCTTAGGGACCATATACTCCATGCTAGTGATCAAACCAGAATTGGCTGCATGAAAGACCATCTCCCTAACCCCTGCTTATACAAAATGAGCAGTAAGTTTTGGGTTGGTATTTATTGCTATTGTGAATAAGGAAAAAGACCCCAAACAACCAAATAGCTTGTTATCTATGTGAGATTATGAAAAAATGAATGCCTTGGAGTGTTTTGTTGGTGATGTTTTGTTGTTTGTTTTTGTTTGTGGAGGTGGGCGTTGGATCACATTTGTCAATGCTGTGGACTATTCCTGGCAATGTGTGGGGGTTATGTGGTATCAAACAAGGGTCAGCGAGATTCAAGGCAAGTGCCTTGATCACTTGATCACTTGAATCCCGTTATTCATCGATTTGCTCGAGCGGGCGTCAGTAACATTTCCATTGGACTCTATCACGTGCCAATGTAGCCCAATGGCATCTGGTTGATTCAGGAATATGAAGAGCCTCAAACCGTTCCTTCAGGGTCTTGACAAGGAAGTCTGACTATCTTGTAGGTGGGAGGCCACGTGATCTTTTGATATCCCGTGGGATCCAGTCGGTAATGGCTCTAGTCTATCGGTTGTCTCCAAATCACATTACATGCATGTCCAGCTCATCTGATTTTCGATGCCTTGGCAAATGAGACAGTATCCCTGATTCTGGAATAGCGACGGAGGTCAGAACTCCGGATTCCTTCTCTCACTTGAGTGAGGCATGATATTCCAAGCATAGCTCTTTCGATTCCTCTCTGAGAGACCCAAATAGCATTCTCATCCTGCTTTCGTAGGACCCAGGTCTCTGAGGCGTATGTTAATGCAAGGAGAACGGTGGAGTCAAAGAGATGTGCCCGGAGCTGGAGGTTCTTTATCCTTTTAGCTATTTCTTCGATACCTTTGAAGGCATTCCATGCCGCTCTCTTCCTCCTGCGCAGCTCAGGTTTTAGGTCGTTCATCATGTTGATTTCTCGACCTAGGTACACATAACTGCTGCATTCAGAGATGTTTGTTCCATTGAGAGTGAATGGGGCCTCTGGAACTAGTTCTTTCTTCATGAACATAGTTTTCTTTAGATTCAGCTGTAGACCTATCTTTCCACATTCTCGGTCAAAGTCAGCCAGCATTTGTGCCGCTTGGCTAATGTTTGGTGTTATTAGAACGATGTCATCAGCGGAAGCGGGAGGTGGTGTAGTTGCCGACCATCTATCTTCACTCCCATTCCTTCCCATTCTAATTGTTGCATGATGTTCTCGAGGGTGGCGCTGAAGAGTTTTGGTGAAATGGTATCACCCTGTCGAACCCCTCTTTTCACATTAATGATCACTTCTTTGTAGAATGGTGAGATCCTGGTGGTGAATCCGTAATACAGCTCACGAAGGATCTTGATGTGTTGGATTTGAACACCCTGTTTGGCTAGGGCTTCGATGACTGCTTCAGTCTCCACAGAATCAAAGGCTTTCTGTAAATCAATGAACGTGAGACAGAGCGGCATCTTGTACTCCCTACAAACCTCAATGAGCTTGGTTACCGTGTGGATATGGTCTATTGTGCTGAATCCTTTCCGGAAGCCTGCTTGCTCACATGGTTGTCCTTCATCTAGTGTTCTGCTAATCCTGTTCAGGATGACTCGTGTAAACAGCTTGTAGATGACGGACAACAGGCAGATGGGGCGATAGTTGCCGATGTCATGAATGTCTCCCTTCTTGAACAGTAGAACTGTCCTGCTGGTTTTCCATTGGGAGGGCACCTTGCATTCGGACAGGTAGCGTGTGAAGAGCCGAGCTAGTGTATTGATGAGTACCGACGGCAGATTCTTCAGGTGTTCGGGTCTGACTTTGTCTGGGCCTGGTGCAGTTCCCTTCTTTACTGACGAGATGGCATGTCGGATTTCAGAAGGGAGAACGTTGGGAATGACATATCCATCCTGTGGAATTTGGTATGTGGGCAGGTGGATGTGGCTATCAAAGAGATTTGAGTAGAATTCCTGGATAATCTTCTCCATTGCCTTTCTGGAAGATGTGATAGATCCATCAGGGCATCAGAGGGCAGTCGTCTTGGTCTTATAGTTGGCAAAGGACAGGCGGGCAGTGCGAATGCTTTTCCTGGCTTCTGCTGCATCTTCCAGTATTTCTGCTCTTCTGTCTTTGAGGTCTTCTTTTATCGCTTCTCTGCACTGTTTAGCAAGCTTGGATGTTAGCATTTGCCTTTTCCTGGCAAGTGCCTTAACCCCCAATATTCCTTCTGGCCCCCAAGATAAGTGTTAACTAATTAATTTATCACAGTTGATTTCATGTACTGTAGAGGCATAATGTTGTACACCGTGACTAAAATATAGGCCTTCAAATAATGTTTCTTCATTTAATAGCTTCCCATTATAACCTTAATGAGAAAGGTTTTGAGAACCTGCTTTTATAGTCACAGCCAATACTGCATGTCACAATTTTCAAGAATTATCAATGAATGGGAGGCCGCTGCTGTGCGGAGACCCCGGGGAAGCCACCGTCACCATGTCGGATCAGGAGGCAAAACCTTCAACTGAGGACTTGGGGGATAAGAAGGAAGGAGAATACATAAAACTCAAAGTTATTGGACAGGATAGCAGTGAGATTCACTTTAAAGTAAAAATGACCACACATCTCAAGAAACTCAAAGAATCTTACTGTCAAAGACAGGGAGTTCCAATGAATTTGCTCAGGTTTCTCTTTGAAGGTCAGAGAATTGCTGATAATCACACCCGAAAGAACTGGGAATGGAAGAAGAAGATGTGATTGAAGTTTATCAGGAACAAACAGGGGGTCATTCAAGGGTTTAGATATTCTTTTTTTTTTCTTTCCCCTCAATCCTTTTTTATTTTTAAAAATAGTTCTTTTGTAATGTGGTGTTCAAAAAGAATTGCGAACAGGCACCCAGTCTCTTTAAAACATCTGGGAATTTGAATTCTAGTGCCCATTATTCATTATCGTTTGTTTCCATTGTGCTGATTTTTGATGATCGAACCTCAGCCCCTCCATACTGCCCTCTCCTTTTAGAAAAAGACGTGTGCACAGAAAGGCCACCTTTTGCAGGGACTGTGCATTTTCAGGCTTGTGATATATAAGATCGACCAATACAAGTGCCCATAATGACTTTCCAATTGGCCCTGAAGTTCTAGCATGTGAATGCTTCACTCCTGGACTTTGCCTTTCCGTGGGGAGATGGAAGTTTCTCAGAACTGAACTGTGGAAAATGACCTTTCCTTAACTTGAAGCTACTTTTAAAATCTGAGGGTATGGACCAAAAGAAGAGGAGTATCAGATTGGAAATGAGATGACAACTATTATGAGAGTGATGACTAACTCCAAAGGTGGCTTCACTGAAGAGAAAGCATTATAAGATTAATGAGAAATCTTGTCAGAAGATCCCAGAAAAGTTCTTTCATTAGCAGTTAAAGATACTCATGCAGAAGTGTACACAACAGAACACTGCTCTTTCTGGTTTTGTTTGTATTTTTGGCCTGGGATATGGGTTTTAAATGGACACTGTCTGTACCAGCTTCATTAAAATAAACAAAATATTTGTAAAAAAAAAGAATTATCAATGAATGATTAGGGGTTTACTGCATAATGTTATGTCATCTGTATCTCAAAAATAAAATCTATTTCTGACCACCCTCTGGTGGTCAGGACTTCAATAGGTTCTGTGCTCAGGGATCACTCCTTGTGGTGCTCAAGGGTTAAACCTCAAGACAAGCACCTGGATGCTGTACTTTCTCTCTAGCACCAAACCTAAATCTTAAATTGGGAAATAAAGGTATCAATACAGGGGGAAGAAAAAAAAAAACAGGAGAAGACGTGGGAATGATTCTTTTAAGAGTGAAAAAATGTAGGATAGGGGCTGGAGCAATAGTAAAGCAGGCAGGGCATTGTACACAGCTTCACTGTCACTGTCTTCCCATTCATCATCGATTTGCTCTAGCGGGCACCAGTAACATCTCCATCTGTCCTGTCTCATGCAAGTAGAGCCCAAGGGCATCTGCTTGCTCCAGGAACATAAAGAGCCTCAAACCATTCCATCAGGTCATGGGAATGAGGTCTATAATTGTTACTGGTAATTGGCATATCAAATACGACACGGGTAGCTTGCCAGGCTCTGCCGTGCGGGTAGCATACTCTTGTAGTCTTCTCTAAATCCAGCATTTATTGATAAACCGGCGTGACCCAATAGCGGCCACGCAAGAGCCGGGCTGTGATAGGCTGGTCTGTTGGGCGGGGTTCTGATGAGAGGGAAGTCTGGATGTGGAAAATGGAGGCCCTCATGAAGTGGGGGGGTCGTCTGGCTTGTTGCAAGGCTCTGCTGGGCTGGCGGGCCAGTGCTAGAACCCGCCACCCCCTCCCCTGGCGCCCCGTGAGCAGCTGGGCACAGGGAGAGGCAGTAGCAGCTCTGCCCATGTCTGTGAGTCTCTGGATCAGCATACCTGTGCTGGATTTAAAAAAAAAGACTGCTGCGGGGTGGATCTCAATGAGCCGGGCTGTGATAGGCTGGTCTGCTGGGTGGAGTTCTGAAAAGAGGGAAGTCCGGATGTGGAAAATGGAGGCCCTCATGGAGTGGGGGGGTCGTATGGCTTGTTGCAAGGCTCTGCTGGGCTGGCGGGCCAGGGCTAGAACCCGCCATCCGGGCCCGGAGCGATAGCCCAGCGGGTAGGGCGTTTGCCTTGCACACAGCTGGCCCAGGCCAGCCTGGGTTCAATCCCTGGCATCCCCATATGGTCCCCGAGCACTGCCAGGAGTAATTCCTGAGTGCAGAGCCAGGAGTAACCCCTGAGCATCGCCGGGTGTGACCCAAAAAAGAAAAAAAAAATTAGAACCCGCCATCCCTTCCGGTCCCTCGTGAGCAGCTGGGCACAGGGAGAGCCAGTAGCAGCTCTGCCCCATGTCTGTGAGTCCATGGGGCTTACCTGGGTTCAGTCCCGGGTTCAATCCCTGACATCCCATATGCTCCCCAAACCCCACCAGGAGTAATTCCTGAGTGCAGAGCCAGGAGTAACCTCTGAACATCACCAGGTATGACCCAAAAAAGCAAAAAAAAAGGTATTTTAACTGGAATGAGATTCAGACATACATAGGAATGTTCAGGGATTACCAGGTTACCAGTTGCTTCCCTTTATTTTAGATTTTTCTTTACTTTCTTTTTTTTTTTCCTTTTTTTTTTTGGTGGGGTCACACCCAGCGATGCTCAGGGGTTACTCTTGTCTCTGCAGTCAGGAATTACTCCTGATGGTGTTGGGCGAGCATATGGGATGCCGGAGATCAAATCCAGGTCAGTTATGTGTGAGGCAGATGCCCTCCCCACTATTTTCGATTTTATTGCTTTTGTTTTTGGGACACACACAGAGCGATGCTCAGGGCTTATTTCTGGCTCTGTGCTCAAGGATCACCCCCTGTCGGGCTTGGGGGACCATAACGGGAGATGCAGATTGAACCTGGGTTGGCCTTGTGCAATGCAGCTGCCCTACCTGCTATACTATCTCTGATCCAATTTGTGATTCTTTTTCACTAACAAGGCATTGCCATATTTTAATTTTACTTTATCTGGGGAGTGTTGAGCCACACTTAACAGTGTTGAAGGCTGCCGGTGGCTGTGCTCAGGGGTTGCTCCCAGCGGTGCCTGGGGAACTGAGTAGTACCAGGGATAGAAAGGGCTCGAATGTGGGCTGTAGCAATAGCACAGCAGGGAGGGCGCTTGCCTTGCACGCGGACAACCCAGGTTCAATCCCCGCCATCCCATATGGACCCCCGAGCACCATGAAGAGCCAGGAGTAACCCCTGAGAATTGCTGGGTGTGACCCCCAAAAGAAAAAAAATAACAGAATGGGCTCGTCTGCATCCAAGACAAGAACCTTAACTCTTCCTTGTTCAATCTCTTTGGCCCTTATTTTCTGAATTTTTGATAATCTTCAAAGGGGAAAAAAAGCTCATCTAGAAGTTCTGAGAAAACTAAAAATTATTCTTATATCTAGTATTTCATCCTCCTACCCAGCTACCTAAAAAACCTAAGAGACTATGATATATATAGTGTAGTTTGGGTTTTTTTTTCTTTTGGGGTCACAACTGGCAATGTTCAGGGGTTATTCCTGGCTCTGCACTCAGGATTTAGTCCTGGTGGTGCTCAGGGGACCGTATGGGATGCTGGGGGAACCGAGGTCAGCCGCGTGCAAGGCAAACACCCTACTTGCTGTGCTATCACTCTGGCCCCTGCAAGTGTAGTTTATTGAGAAACTTCGCCCATTTCCTTAGATTGAGACCGTCCTGCCAGTCATGCTGATGTCATTTGGTAAACCAGAGTACCACTCGGGGTACAGTGATTTTTGGCTTCTGTAGGGTTTTTGTTTGTTTTGTTTTTTGTTTTTTACTTTATGGGTCACATCTGGCGATGCTCAGGGGTTACTCCTGGCAGTACTTGGGGGATCTTATGGGATGCTGAGGTTCAAACATGGGTGACTGCTATGTTCAAGGCAAACGCCTCTCCCTGCTGTACTATCACTTGGCCCAAAGAACAGTGTTTTGTTCCCCATTATGATTAAGTTAATTTCGTTGCTTAATCTCTTTTATGAGATATCTCGATTAACTGGGTGAACATATGAATTAGAATGAGGATGAATCACATTCATTAATAAAAGAGGAATTTAGATCAAGTCCTGGAAGTAATCTTTCAAAACAGTGCTTTGGAGAAAAAAAGAGTACATTTGCTCAAAGTAAATTTTAGGCTGGTGCTCTGGCTGGCTCATAAGTGCATCCTTGCGTGTGAGAGGCCCAGGTGTGAGTCTCAGTACCAGCACCCACACACACATTAAAAAAATTTTTTTTGGTGGGGGATTTTGGGCCACATCCAGCAATGCTCAGGGGTTACTCCTGGTTCTGCACTCAGGAATTGCTCCTGGCAGTGCTCAGGGGACCTAAGGTATGCTGGGGATAAAACCCAGGTTGGCCATGTACATGGCAAGTACCCTACCCACTGTACTATTGCTCTGGCTTCTATACAAAGTTTGAAGGAAGTTTAATTTTTAAGAAATAAAATAGTTTTGTTCCTATACTTTTTGAGAAGCCAGAGAATTCATATAGACGTTAGAGTTAAGAATTGGATATATGGGGGTGCTGGAGAGATAGAAGCCAGGTAAGGGCCTTACTTTGTGTGTGGCTGACCCAGATTCAATCTGTTGCACCCATAAGCACCCTAAGCTCTATCAGGAGTGATTCTTGAGGGCAGAACCAGAATATGCCCCCCCAAAAAAGTGGGAGATATATAGGGTATAGCGAGATCGTACATGAGGTTTTTAATCCTTTAACCAACCCTAGTTCAAACCCCTATACCATATATGATCTCCCGAGCACTGCCAGAGATCAGTCCTAAGTACAGAGCCAGGTATAGCCCCCTAAGCAATGTTGGGTATGCCCCAACCAGCATTCCCCCACCCAAAGAAATTAGGCATAGAGAAAAGATTTCTAGGGACCAGAGCCATAGTACAGCAGGGAGATCTACCTG
>JAJIBD010008153.1:0-82658 GCA_021461705.1 Cryptotis parvus
CTGATTTTTATTTAGGGAAGGGAGTTTTGGTCCACTCTTGGCAATGCTCAGAGACAAGCATTTTACTTGATTACTCCTGGCCATGCTGAGGGACCATGTGCAGCGCCAGGATCAAACTCAGGACTACTGGGTGCCAGGCAAGGCTTAATCTCGGTGCAGTCTCCAGCCCCTTAGGCGGTGAACTCGAGTTACATGTGAGTTCATGGGAAACCGCAGTCTCCCTCCCCAGACTGTGCCTTGGTACTGCCTTTTGCCTTTCCTCCTCTTCCTCTTTTTTCGCAGGTTTTCTGGGTTACAGGGAAGAACTCAGGAAAACAGGCTATTGTTTTCTTCTTTGAGGGAGGATGGGAGGGTTCTGTGAGCCCAGCCTGGCTTCTCTCTCCGGGAGTGGTACCAGCTAGAGGTCACACAGCCCTGGCAGCTGAGAGAGCGTTGTTTGGCTTGGGGCTCCACTGTGCCAGCTCTTGTTGGTTCCCTCTTTGGATCACAAGTTCCCATTCTCTGATCCAAGTGACCTCTGTGAGTCTTTTCTCCTGCTCCCCATTTTTCCTTTAGTGCAGATTCTCTGTCTCTGTGGTCTGTATGGAGTCCTGTAATGCCTGGGAATGAATGGGAGGGGCGCGATTCTGACCCCCCCCTCCCCGGCCCTGTTCTCCCGCACACTGTGAGGGCAGCCCCACTTCCTGGCTCTGCTCCCTATTGCAGGACTGAGGGGGACGTGGAGAGGGTTAGTGGCAACTCGCCTGGCTTTTGCACTGGAGCAGCAGTAGAGCCTGTCAGGGCATATCCCATTGGATAGTCGCTGCCGCGCCCTGTGGAAGAGCCGTTCCCTTCCCGAGGACTTACAGCCCTTTCCAAGGTTTATAGTTCTTTATCCTGCCATTCTCACAGTCTCCTAGAATCTTCTGGAATTTTTTTTATTTGTACGTGTTTGGGGGGTAAAAGAGGAATTACGCCCCCCCCACCCCCGTGGTGCTTGGGGTCTCCATTGGAGCTCAGGGGAACGTGCAGTGCTGGGGCTGGAACTCAGGCCTCTGGCATGCAAAGCAAGCACTGCAGCCCTTTGAGCCCATCCCCTGGCCCTGAATCTTTTGGAATTTTTAATGAACACTTCTGACACTGAGATTCCATAATTGCACGACTCGTGGGTCAGCAAACAATAGGAATACACTCTCCTGTCCTATTACTCTGGAGTTACTGCACAGAGAATGGTTCCCTTCCGTATGTTGACTCTTACTTAGCGTGTTGATTCCTCTCTGTGTCTTGTGGCTCACTAGAAGGTAGAGCCCTAGGTTTAAGAAGTCTCAGAGGGGGCCAGAGCGATCATCCAGCGGGCAGGGCATTTTGCCTTGCACATGGCTGACCCAGGTTCAATCCCCGGCATCCCTTATAGTCCCCGAGCACTACCAGGAGTAATTCCTGAGTGCAGAGCCAGGAGTAGCCCCTGAACATTGCTGGGCGTGACTCCAGAAGCCGAAAAGAAGTCTCAGAGGGCTAGAGCACATGCTTAGTTTCCAGGAGACTCGGGATTGAACTGAAGGTCACCCGAGGTTCCCACGCACTGCTGAGGAGACCCCGAGCACTGCTGGGAGCAGCACAGTGTCAGCTCAAAATGGCCGAGGTAGCTCAGTTGTTACTGCACTGGGAGCAGTGCAGACATGAGTGCTGGCTGATACTGGCAGTAGTAGTTTGCATTATTCAAGTATTTCAAAAAGCCTTTCATCTCCTTGCAAAGTAGGTGACAGTCTGGGTCTGAAAGGTAACTGGAGGGCTGGAGCAAATACTTTGCATAAGGAGGCCTGAGTTTGCTCCCTCATCCCTGTCACCAAATGGTCGTTAAAGCATTGAGCTGGGAGTAGCCTGAGCACAGCTGGGTGTAATCCAAAAAACAGCAAAACACGTAGTTGATGGACAGTCGGAAGTAGCTGGCTGGAATGAAGCTTGTTGTTAGAAGAGGTCTTCAAGGAACAGGACTAGAGATAAACCCGAACTCGGCCTCTTCAACAAGTCGGCCCCCCCCCCACATCACTGGGCTGGAGAGATGGTGTAGTGGGTAAGGTGCTTGCCTTGCACATGGCCAACCCAGGTTCCGTCGCGCGGCACCCCATGTGGTTCCCTGAGCACTGTCGGGAGTAAGCCCAGAGCACAGCGAGCTTCAAAACCAAAGAAACCACTGCAGGGAGAGAAAGAAAGGAATGTGCCCCCTCCCCAAACTCCAGGGCCGGCCTCCTTTTGCCCTTCTGCCACCCACTCCCTTCATCCTGGATTCCATTCTGACTCCCGTCATCTCCTGTACATTACGAGCTAATTATGGGAGCGTAATTAGGGTTTTCTCCTCTGGCCTTCCATGTCCTAGAGCAGTCTTTCCTGGTGGGTGACGCTACTCCCCCAAGGGGCACTGAATAGTCTAGGGATGAAAGCAGAGCCTCCACCTGCAGCCCTTGGGGCTCTCAGCTCTTTCTCTCCCCCTCTCTCTCTTCCTCTCTCTCCCCCTCTCAGTGCTACGACCGAGGTCACGTTCTTCTCGTTCTTCTCATTTCTCCAGCTAGGCACCCTGGGAGGAGCCTCTCCCTCAGTGTCAGAAGAGCAAAGAGAGAACTTCAGGGCAGATTTTGCAGTTTTGCCAGTTTCTCCCAGTCAGTTTTCTAGAGGCAAAGCCTGTGATGAGTCGGCATCTGGGCAGGGAGGATCAAGGTGCTGTGTGCGGTCCGCGTGTGGTGTGCTTGCAGACGCCACGTTTGTGCCAGATGCCAGGATTCAGGAACAGAAGGCAGCGCCTCCAGGAAGCCTCTGGGTTGCGTTGAGGAGCCTAACACACTTGCAATCGTTAAAGAGGAATTGAAGACAGAAGACTCTGAAGGGACAGCTTGTTCCTTTCTTCCCCTCGCTCACCCAGGCTGCGTTTCCTTTTTTTTCCATTTTGTTTCTTGGGCCCCACCCAGTGGTGCTCTGGGCTTACTCCTGGTTCCGTGTTCAGGGACCGTTCTGGCAGGACTCGGACCACGTGGGGAGATGAGGATTGACCCCAGGCCAGCCGTGGGCAAGGCGTGGAGTGCTGCCCCCTACCTCCCAGACTCTGCTGCCCCTTTCCGTCCCCAACTCTCCTTCAAGTTCAGACAAAAGCTCTCTGACCAGACTCACCTCTGCCTTGTTCTGTCTAACAGATAAATAGTAAATCGATAAGCAGCTGAATATTTTCCGTATATTTAGAAACTCCTGGTGCTCTGAGGGTGTTATCATCTTGCACCCCTTGGAAAATTTTCTCATCTAAAACAAAGGTTTTTAGATGATAAATTTTCCCAAGGGGTGCAAGGGTAGTATCCTGAATGGGATGAGTGACATTAGTATATGTACGTCATATTTAAATTTGGGGGTGAAACCTGCTTCCTTTTTTTTTTTTTTCTTTTTGGGCCACACCCAGCAATGCTCAGGGGTTTCTCCTGGCTCTGCACTCAGGAATTACTCCTGGCGGTGCTCGGGGGACCATATGGGATGCCGGGGATCGAACCCGGGCCAGCATGGGCCGGCCGCGTGCAAGGCAAACGCCCTACCCGCTGGGCTATCGCTCCCGCCCCCAAGCTTCCTTATATTGCATGTGGAGGTCCGTCTGCAGGCGTGCTTGCTGTTGACCCCTCTGTTGTTCCTTCAGAGCTAAACAGTAAAATGTATAATTGTGGATCATACATGATGTCTTGCTGGGTACAGCTAGTGCCTGTATGTGAATGTATCCCGTACTGCTTCTGACCCACGTAGGGTGTCTCAGAACCCCACTGGAGTATCAGGCAATTGATTCTTGACCCTTCTTCGGTGCTTTCCACAGCCTCTCCCGAAGGAGATGAGTCTTTCATAACGAGTCTTTATAAAACTTTAATGTGCATGAAATATGGAGAAGGTCTGCGTGGTCACATAAACCCTAGCGAGAGAAAGAAAGCACAGACTGTTATCCACATGCTTACTGCGTAAGAAAGAGTTGGTGCATTCTACACTGCGGTTACTTTTCACTCTGCTGACCGGTGCCGCCTCTGCCCTTCAAGAGCTTCTGTTCACAGACATGTGAAAAGTTAGTGATGCTGCAGGTTTGGGTGTTGTTATTTTGGGCCATACCCGGCTTGCTCAGGGGTTTCTCCTGGCTCTGCACTCAGGAATTACTCCTGCTGGGTCTTGGGGACCATGTGAGATGCTGGGGGATTGAACCTAGGTTGAGCCACGAGCAAGGCAAGCTCCCTACCCACTGTACTTTTGTTCTGGCCCCTGAGGTTGTAGTCTCATTTATTCACTTGTAAGAGACTATCCTGGGGCCAGAGAGATAGTAGAGTGGGTAGGGAGCATGTCTTGCAAGTCTGATTCCACAATCCCATATGGTCCCCCGAGCACCGCCAGGAGTAATTCCTGAGTGCAAAGCCAGGAGAAACCCCTGAGCATTGCCGGGTGTGACCCAAAAAAAAAAAAAAGAATTAAAGCCAAAGTACCAAAAGAGGAACGAGGCTGGGGTATAGGCCGGAAGATCAGTGCATATGCTTGGCGTGCTGAGCCTGTTTCAGTCTTCAGTGCTACCTGGTCCCGCCCAGTGCCACGGGAGTGACCCACTGCCCACAGTG
This sequence comes from Cryptotis parvus, assembly GCA_021461705.1. Taxonomy (NCBI): domain Eukaryota; kingdom Metazoa; phylum Chordata; class Mammalia; order Eulipotyphla; family Soricidae; genus Cryptotis; species Cryptotis parvus. The sequence goes on from JAJIBD010008153.1 coordinate 4,599, forward strand.
ATGTGCTAGAGTACTCCTGATTGCCTCTGGGTGTGAGACAAAAAATAAAACAAAAAAATTAAATTAGTTTGAGTTATGTCAAATAAAGGCAAAGTGGTAGTTTAGACTCAAATTAAGCTACATGAGTTCAAATCTTGGTTATCCCACTTAAATTAACTGCTTTACTAGGGGCAGGTTAAATAACCTTCACTCCTCTATAAAATGGGAGTAATAATAGTGTTGACGTTAGAGCTTTGTGATGATTATATTACCTGGTATATGAACAGGACTATATTGAGCTTAAAATCTGAGCACAAGAATCCTTCAACCTTGACTCTGTGGCATCATTTATCTTTTGGGGGTCACACCCGGCGATGCTCAGAGTAACTCAGAGGTTCCTCCTGGCTCTGCACTCAGGAATTACTCCTGGCTGTGCTTGGGGGGACCATATGGGATGCCAGAGATCGAACCCGGGTCAGCCGCGTGGAAGACATACGCCCTCCCCACTGTGCTATCACTCCGGCCTGGACCATGTGGCATTTTTCTCTGGGTTTTAGCTGGAAGGGCTGAGGAGAAAATGCCGTTGCTCATCTTCTCTCTCTTCAGTCCTGAACTGGCTACCTAAGGAAAAGAGCCTTCTGCTGGACTCCTGAGCTAATTGTGGGGCAAGAAAGGAAAAGAAATGATTCAAAGAAGACTCCCAGAGGCAGTGGTGGCTGTAAGCAAGTCGAAGAGGGCCTTCATGCCAGAATTTTGAGATCAAGGGCTGTGGACACAGTGGGCAGGGTACTTTCCTTGCACGCGCTGACCGAGGTAAAATAATCCAGCACCACACTTATCTTGAGCCCTTCAGGAGAGGCCCCTGAGTGCAGAGCCAGGAATAAGCCCCCACACACTGCTGCTGGGTGTGGCCCAAGAAGCAAAAAAAAAGGAAATTTTATTTTTGAGGTTATACCATCAGCTCTGCCACTTCCCACTTCCTGACTGTACCTTGTGCAAAATCATTTGGTTGCTCTAAACTTCCCTTAGCAGTGAAAAAACGAGGTCTAGGGTCCGGAGCGATAGCCCAGCGGGTGGGGCGTTTGCCTTGCACGGCGGCCGCCAGCCGGCCCGGTTCGATCCCCGGCATCCATATGGTCCCCTGAGCACCGCCAGGAGTAATTCCTGAGTGCAGAGCCAGGAGTAACCCCTGAGCATTGCCGGGTGTGACCCAAAAAAAAAAAAAAAAAAAACGGTTTCTGTGTGTGTGTGTGTGTGTGTGTGTGTGTGTGTGTGTGTGTGAACAAGTACTGATCTTATTTATTTTGGGATTGAATTCTACTCAGCCTTACTAGGAGCAAAATAAGTGCTCAAAAATTGCTAGCTATTTAATTATTAAGGGGGGTCGGGGAGGGTGGGCCAGGATTGAGATCTGAGACAGAAGGTATGAAGGTCTCACGTGGTAGTAAAGGGAATGGGGATAGATGATAGATAATAGTATTTATTGCACGCAGGAGAATCCTGGACAGGCTTCTAGGTGCCAGCTCAGATGTCCTTGCTGTTTGTTTTTGGGCCATACCCAACTGTGCTCAGGGCTTACTCCTGGTTCTGTTCTCAGGGATCACTCCTGGAGGGGCTTAGGGATCATATGGGATGAGCCTGGGTCAGCCCCATGCCGGCAGCTGCCCGACCTGCTGGACTGGAGCTGCCTCCCCCTCATTTTGATTTTGGGCCAGCATCGCTCAGGGCTTACTCTGGCTCAGTCCTGAGAAATCTCACCTGGTGGTGCGGGGGGTCCAGTCCACGCCAGCCGCATGCTAGGCAGGAGCCGGACCCTCTGTGTTGTACCTCAGACTCTGCAGTTGATTTTCATACATTTATCTTATATTCTGAAACCTTGTTGAACATTGATTAATTAATTTCTTAGGGTTTTCTCTGTGTAAGATTATTTCATCTATACGTAGTTCTTTTTCTTCCTTCGTTCCTGTTCAATGCATTTTAGTGTTCTCTTTTTTTTTTTTTTTTTTTTTTTTTTGCTTTTTTGGGTCACACCCGGCGGTGCTCAGGGGCCACTCCTGGCTCTGCACTCAGGAATTACTCCTGGCGGCGCTGGGGACCATATGGGATGCCGGGATCGAACCCAGGCCGGCATGAGCCGGCCGCTGCAAGGCAAACGCCCTACCCGCTGGACTATCGCTCCGCCCCGTGTTCTCTTAATTAATTAGAATTAAGTTAGAAACAGTAAAGAACAGTGTCTTGTTCTGCGGTCACTTTTTAAAACATACCCAACTTGGGCTTAACCCTAAGAACTATAAACTCAGGTGGAAATATGGTCAGCATGCGAAACTGAAGCTGCGGTTAGTGGGTGGGATAGTCCGTGCTGGGTTTATAGCTAGGGAAGACTTTGGGGAAGGATTTGACTTGGCTGGGCCGACAGATGACAGGTCATTTTCAGGCAGGGCCGGCCACACTAGCTCAGGCAGAAGACAAAAGAATACGGGTTGAGTCAGAAAGGAAAGAACTGCTGTGAGCAGCGATGGTAGAGAGCAGCGTTGCCCTCCTGCCTGCTCCCTGACGTGCTGACTCCGTTCCCTCAGTAGCTCTCTAAACAGCTTCTCCAGATGGCTCATGAGCTCTCTGCATCACACTCTACTAAATATATGTCATTAATCCATTAAATATGCATTCAGACCTACAAACCTCACCCAGAACTGGTGCTAAATCAGAGTCTGGGGGGCCGGAGCGACAGGACAGCGGGGAGGGCACTCCGCCTTGTGCGTGGTCGACCCAGGTTCGATCCTCAGCATGCTATATGTTCCCCTGAGCTTCACAGGAGTAATTCCTGAGTGCAGAGCCAGGAGTAACCCCCTGAGCATCGCTGGTTATGACCCCAGAAAAGCAAAAAATATAAGTAAATAAAGTGCCTTCCTGCCCTTGTTTCTCATTAGCTAACCGTACTGTACTCTGGTTCCCTTTGCCTCTCCTGGGCAGCTGAGTTGGGAAGATAGCTCGGAGAACCAGGGTGCATGCTTTGCATGTGGTAGCCCAAGTTCAGTCCTCTGCACCACATGCGTCCCAAGCAAACACTGTAGGGAAGAAAAAACAAAATCAGACTGCTGAGATGGAGCTTGAGCCCAAAAGAAAGAACAGGAGATACCTGCAGTGACTTCCCAGAAATGTGCTTATGTGTGAGGGGCCAAACCGAGAATTCCTAGTGGCTTCCCAAGCACAGAGGTAGGTGTTGGCTCAGCACGTGCAGCAGCATCTGTTTGGGTCTGCTCTCCTTCACAAGCACGAGATACCTTTGCTGGGGCTGAAGCAATAGCACCACAGCGGGAGAGCATTTGCCTTGCATGTGGCCGAACCAGGTTCAACTCCCGGCATCCCATATGGTTCCCCGAGCACCGCCAGGAGTAATTCCTGTGTGCAGAGTAACCCCTGAGCATCGCAGGGGTGTGACCCAAAAGGGGAGGGAGGGAGAGAGAGAGACAGAGAGAGAACGAGAGAGAGAAAGAGAGACAGAGAGACACAGAGATATTGAGATTGATTTGCTATTTTGAAAGCCTTTTCCTGACGGGGGAGCAGTAGTAAGCAGGAAGGGAGCTTGCCCTCTATGCAGCCAACCGGCTCAGTTCCCGCATCCCATATGGCCCCCATGCACCGCCAAGAGTAGTCTGAGTGCAGAGCCAGGAGTAGCCTCTGAGCTCGCGGGTCTAACCCACAAGGAAAAAGAAAACCGTTTTCTTGAACCTTGCTGCTTCCTTTCCAAGTTAGGCTCGGCTCCCACTCTCCCGTCCCCGTCCCCTGCTCCACCTTCTGCTCCACTTCCACAGGGTCCTGGGTGCCAGCGCCGCTGTCCTTCTCGGTCCTCGCGTCTCTCCGTGTCTGTTCTGCGCCGTATGTAGCACAGGGCTGGCCCTCGGCTCTGGCTCTTCGTTCTCTCTCCCCTGTGCACACGCCTCCTGGATATGTTGTCCCTGTCCTTGACTCTCGCATCATGAACGTCTGAATTCATCTTCAGATCCTTGTATCTAAGTGCCTGCTGACATTTGCTTCTGCTTGTCCCCCTAACATCTCCGACTCAACTCCAAACCCAAAGCGGTCCCTTTAGCATGGCATTCTCCACGAGACCCCAGCCTGAATTTCAGTCTGCCTCCTGAAGCGACTTTTCATGCATCCCAATCGTGTCTTAGTTTGAGTGAGGGGATGAGACCCACCCCCCCCAAAAGTTAAATACTTGCTCAGGGACACAAGACTGATGCTAGAACTCCCACTGAAAGGTCACTCGTTCCAAGTGCAGCTACATATTTCCCTCCTGTGCAAAGCCGTTTCCTAGTGCCTGCAGGCTCTCAGGGTGACCTGTGGCCTGTGGTCATATACGGCTGCTTGTCCGTGTATTGGCACCCTTGGCCGTGTATAACTTTGGGCCTTACATGTTAATCATATTGTTCAGCTCCCCGCTGTGCCGTGCTGAGGTATTGTCTCACGGTGCCCAATAAATATTTAATGGCTAGAGGAGATGAGAGAAATGCTATAGAGCCTTCCCTGATCAGAGCCTGTCCCAGAATAGGGCACACGCAGCCGCTCACTCAGAAAGACCGCAGGGGTGACTTTATTCATTTGTTACTGGGCTTTGTTTTGTTTCTTTGGCAGTGTTCAGGGACTCCTCCTGGCTCTGTATTTAGGAGCACTCCTGGTGGTGCTCAGGGATTGCTCCATACATCCTGGGCTGGTCAGCTCAGGCTCCTTCAGAGCACTTGTTTTTTGCTTTTTTTTTTTTTTTTTTGCATTCCGGGTCACTCCCAGCAATGCTCAGGGGTTCCTCCGGGCTCAGCACTCAGGAATTACTCCTGGTGGTGCTTGGGGAGGTGTGTGTGTGGGAAGGGGCGGGGGACCATATGGGATGCCGGGCGCTCAAACCCAGGTTGACTGCATGCAAGGCAAATGCCCTCCCGGGCTGCACTGTTGCTCTGGCCCCCCTCCTTCAGAGCACTTGTTTCCGGCTTAAAGTGCTCTTTCATTCCCAAACTCCCCATCTAGCAAGTCTTTCTCCTGGGCAAGTTTGGATTTTTTTTTTTTTTCCAGGCTGTTGTGTCCCCTCTCTGGGCCAGGAGCCGGGACCCCTTTGATAGACAAGAAGGGTTCAGTCCCTTTCTTCTAAAAACTCATATACACATCAACAAAGATCATGTCTGTGTTGCTCTGTGCTCAGCTGGAACTGGAATGTTTCTCTAGACCACCGGGTGCACACTCCGAGCATAGGGCATCTCCAAGACCTCGGCATGCCTCAGCTGCATGCCTCAGCTGCTGTGAATAAAGGGCTCTGTTGGTCTATTTTTTTGGGTTTTTTTTTTTTTTTGCAGTGCTAAGGTCAAATCTAGGGCCTCACACACGCAAGGCATGTGCTCATTCCTTGAGCCACATTAATTTTAAGAAAAGTTTTAGAAATCCGGTATTGGTTTTTTGGAATTAGGCAGAAAGGACCTGAACTCCTGCCCTCTGGGCAGCGCACGACAGTGGTCAGGAATTACTCCTGGCACATTTTCTGGGAACCTTACAGGATGCTGGGGATTGAACCCGCTCGGGCTTGTGCAAGACAAGCACTTTGCACACTGTACTATTTCTCCAGCCCTAGAAAGCGCTTTTAATTATATATTGGTTTTGTTTGGGGGCCATCATGGTGATGCCCAGGGGCTATTCTCAGCTCCGTATTCAGAGGTAGGGCTTAGAGGCCCTTGGGTGCACAATGTGGTATGTGGTGCAGGAGCACGAATCTGAGCCTTGGGCATCAAGCTGCCTCCAGCTGTTGGAGCTGGCTCCCTGGCCCTAACTGCCCACTCTTCAGGCTCAGCACAGAGGCCCAGCTGTGACCTGGAGTTTGTTTCCCTAAGTGACATCCTTTCTGCAGGTGGTGTGACGGGACTTGCCCTATGTCACAATAGCCTGTCCCCTGTGTGTGTGTGTGTGTGTGTGTGTGTGTGTGTGTGTGTGTGTGTGTGTGTGTGTGTGTGTGTGCCCGCTTGCAGAGTGCAACCAGAACTGGGCCGTGGCTTGCTCTCAGCTTGCAGCTCCACCTCCCCATCTCTCGGAAGCCCTGCCAGGAGGGCGTGGGCGGGCCCCCCTCCCGCAGCTGCTCTGCTCCAGGCCTGCCTGCTCTTGGCCCAGCAGGGGAATGAGTGTCTTTAGAGGCTTTGTTCGTTCTCTGGCCCTCTCTTCCTGGCAGTGCTTGGCTCTTGAGCTGGATCCGAAGTTCTCTCTTCTTACCAGCCATCCCAGCAGTCCTGACGGTCGCCTGCGCCCAAGCCCCCACCGCCCATCCCTTCTATCACCCCCCAGATGCCTCAGATTATGGTCTGAAATCCTTTATCCCAGGAGGACTGGGAAGAGAGAAAATGACAAATGTGCTCCCAGAGGCTCTCCTCATCCCTGCTCTGGAATTAAGGAGTATTCATATTGACTGCGCACATTCTCTGACAAGCACTGTCCTGAGTGCTGTGGGGATCAACCTCAGTTGAAGGCGACACCCTGTTTTTTGCACTTGAATCTATACCCCCCCTCTCTACTTGCCCCCACCCCAAGTTTGCCACTGACTTTGTAGTCCTGTGCCTTTGAAAAGCCATCTGTGGCCATAAGGTGGTTCCGTGGCAGTAACCTCCTGCCCTGTGAGGCCGAAAGTTTAATCCCTGGGGCCCACGTGCCACGCGCAGGTCAAGCAGCTCTGCTGACAGGGGTGCCTGGTGTCACCACAAGCGCCACGTCCAGAGCACTGCCTTGGGTGCACGCTTCTCTTTGGGCAGGGAGTGGGGGTGAGGGGATGTTGGGCCGCGCCTGTCTGTGCTCGGGGCTTACTCCTGGCTCTGCCAACGGTCACTTCTGGAGGAGATCTGGGAAGTATCTGTGGTGCGGGAAACCCAGTTCAGGCTGGCTGCATGCAGGGCAAGTGCCTTACCCGCCGTCCAGTCTCTCTGGCACCACCTCCAGTCATTTCAAGAACAGCGATGGGGAAGAAAATGAAATGAGAAACGCATTTGGGCCATGGTTTCTGTTTCCTCCTTCTGGTTTTTTCCGTAGTATTGATTCTGAGCCAGTCAAGGGAAAGGGCAAGTGGCCGTCCCTGTTGCCCGCAGCCTGCGCCTCTCACATCCTGAGAGCCTTTCCCCTCTCTAGGTGCAGAACCCTTTTCTGAACTCCTGACCTTTCTTTCTCTTCCAGGACCCTGCTGGAATCTTTGAGCTGGTGGAGGTGGTCGGCAATGGAACCTATGGACAGGTGTACAAGGTGAGAGTTGAGTGGTGCAGAGAAGAGGAGGAGGGTGGATCCAGGGGAGAAGAAAAGAACACAAGTAATGAGAAGAGGAAGCGGCAGCTGGGCGTGACCCAGGCCTCTGGCTGAGTTCAGAGCTTAGCCCTGGGTGTGGCAGGAACAGGGTGGAGCCGGGTGGCTGTGGGCCGGGAGGTGTGAGGGCTGTGGGAAGAGCGTGGGCATGTGTGTCAGGACTCACTTGGGAGCAGAGCTCAGGACAAAGGTGGAAGTTTGAGCTTCCCAGGGCCACAGAGATGTTGGGGCCTTGGAGTTGGGATCTGATGTAAAGGTGACCCACAGAGGGAAGAGGCTTGCTCAGGCTCCTACGGCCGGCCTGGTGCAGGCTGGAATCGCAGCTCAACCCTTCTGCTTTTGAGGCTGTCTCCCGCAGAAGCGATGTCCTCAGCCACTGACTAGCTTGTAGCCTTGCTTGTCCAGCCCTCTCACATGGCTTGGCCACGAGTCACTCCTGGGAGGGCTACTTTCAAGTCAGTAATGGCCCGTGGGGGCCTACACCTCACTGCCTTCTCTGCCTCTGGTACGTGGAGACAGTTTCCTCGCAATTCCCTGAATCTCTTCCTGTTTCCTGGCTCTCTGATGCACCTGCTTTTCTCCTACCCTTCTCCCTGGGAGTTTGGGCAATAAGCTCCCTTCTCCCCGACTCTTGCTGAGTCGTTGCCATGGGAATAATAGCGCTGTGTTCTGCTGCTTCTCTGGGCTTGGGGTCTTGAATGACTGCTGGGGATAAAAATAATCCAGGGGCTTTCAGTACGCATGTCGTTCCCTGCCAGAGGCTGCTCTTCCCCCAGGAAGCCTTGAACTTTCCTGTCTGAATCTTAGCTGGCTCCCGCTAGGGATTTCAGAGGGATGAAGGGGAGGGTTGAGCATGGCAGGACATGCTGTAGAGGACGGAAGTTCCTTCTTACCAGCCATGTGTTGTTTAGTTCTCTGAAATCTCAGCTGCCCCTCAGATGATCATGAAAAATAATTTAGGGGCCAGAGCGATAGTACAGCAGGTAGGGCATTTGCCTTGCATGCAGCCGACCCTAGTTCGATCCCTGGCATCCCATATGGTCCCTTGAGCACCGCCAGGAGTAATTCCTGAGCATTGCTGGGTGGGACCCAAAAAAGAAGAAACAAATAATTTAAAGGCCTTTATGTGAGGAAAGGCTGCAGGTGTAGATCTCCCGCGAGTTAGGAAAAGAGCCCAAGTGTCTCCCACATGCCTCCCGCTACAGGGAAGAAGCTCAGAGCTCGGAGTTCAGACTTGGTAGTTTTTGTGTAGCCTGAGACTCCGTTGACAACATCTAAGTTGAGGTGTCTGACCACCACGAGAGTCACTTTTCTTTTGAAGGGCGTGTCCAAGACTTACTCCTGGCTCTGCACTCAGGGATCACTCGTGGTGGTGCGGGGGAAGGGGGCCAGGGATCACACCTGGCTTGGCGACCTTCAAGGCAAGCATTATTTTAGAAAGATGTGAGGTGAGAGGAGAGGAGAAGCACATGTTGAGAGAGAACATGTTCTAGAGGGAAGTAGGCAAGCAAAGAAACATACGGACAAGCAGGCAAGATATGTGTAAAGGGAGAACATGGGCTTGGAGAGTGAGCCCCAAACGCTTTTAAGCTAAAAAGAGAACTCTCTCTAAGATAGAAAACACCCCCAAATGTGGTTTCTCCCTAATCATCACCCGGATCCCTAAATCTGCTGTCTCTGCCCTGCAGGGTCGACATGTCAAGACGGGCAGCTGGCTGCCATCAAGGTTATGGATGTCACGGAGGTGAGGAGTAGCTGGGGCCAGAGGGAGGGTCTGAGCACTGAGACGGGAATGGGAGAGACAGTCGGGGCTCACATTTACCCCATCTGCCTAGGACGAGGAGGAAGAGATCAAACAAGAAATCAACATGCTGAAAAAATACTCTCACCACCGCAACATCGCTACCTACTATGGGGCCTTCATCAAGAAGAGCCCCCTGGAAACGATGACCAACTCTGGGTAGGAAGCCCCCCGGCCTCCGTGCCCCTTTCCACTCAGACTGCTCGCTTAGAACCAGCATGTCCCCGTGCAGGCCCTGGACACACGTGGACACACGCGTGCACGCATACACACACACACAAACCCCTCTTTCCTTGGTCTGAATTCACAGGGACCTCTTGAGCTTTGCAGATCCCCCTGTATCTTGGAGTCTCCTGTCCTCTTGAGCATTTCTCAGGGGTCCTGAGTCTCCCCACCCCCCCGCTTTGTCCTGACCAGCTCGAGCAATGCCATCCTAGCCAGAGCAAAAAGAGGTCACAGAGAGGCTGACCATCATTCTCCTGCCTTTGAGACTGACTCCTAGGAGCAGGCAACGGACAAAAGTATTTGTGGGAGGTGACAGGGATCAGGCAGTGTATGGGCCCTTACGGTAGTGATTCTCAGCAGGACTCAGCCTTCCCTCCACCAAATTCTGTCCTGGCCCAAGGTGCTTATCACCCTCCCTGATTTGGGGCACTGTTACCTACAGATTCCCCATCCCAGCCCTGATTAAGACCTCAAGAGAGCACGGTTAGAGCTGTGAGGGGTTAGAGCTGACGTCCATCTCCCCTTCAGCGCAGCAGATCAGGGCCTTCCCGAGCACCTTCTGCGCATCCTGCACAGTCCGGGCCCTGACTCTGGTCTGTGTCTCTGTCACTCACACACACACACACACGCAGCGCAGCGCCGCCCCTGTCTCTGGTCTATATCACTCTGTCACTGAGATACAGGCAGACAGACATACAGACACACGGAGAATGTGCGCCACGCTCACACACACACACACACACACACACAAGTTACTGACTCTTGTCTGTCTTACTGTCACTGAGAGAGACACACTTTCTTTCTCTCTCACGCTTTCTCTTTCTTTGTCTCTGTCTTCTCTGTCTCTCTGTCTCTCTGTCTCTCTCTCTCTCTCTCTCTCTCTTCTCTCTCTCTCTCTCTCTCTCTTTCTCTCCCCCTCTCCCCCATCCCCTCTTCCCTCTTATCCCCCCATACCTCTCTCCCTCAAGGGGAAATCACTGTAGTGGTGTAGTGACTGGGTGCCCCCTTCTGGACCTGTTGGGTACATCTCCTCCTCCCACTCTGACTCTGCAGAACTACATTTCCATCCAACCTTTCCTCTGCGTTGCATATGATGTTTATTTTTTGTTAAAGTTTTTTAAAATGTTGTGATACTCAGGGGTTACTCCTGGCTCTGCAGCTAGGAATTATGCCTAGCAGTGCTCAGAGGAACTTAATGGCGCTCTGGGGAGTGAGCCTGGGTCAGCTGTGTACAAAGCAAGCACCTTACTGTGCACTGTCGCTCCGGCCACCTGCTGTTTATTCTTTGGGGGACCCGGTGCCGTGCTCAAAGATCTTGTCCAGGGTCCTTGCAAACGCTCCGACTCTGAGCCGTCTCCCCGCCCACACCCGTCCCCAGGAGCACTGTGCGGGCCCTGAGAGGCAGTTCAAGAGAGCGGGGACTCGCGCCGTTTGCAGCTGCAGCGTCTGTGACCCTAGTTGACTCCCCAGTGCCACTTGTCCTTCCCTGAGCACTGCTGTGTACGGCCCAGGAAATAAAAGTTCTGTGGGGTCAGCGATGTGACTCGACGGTAGAGCACATGTCACGCATCTGAGGCCCTGAGCTCGATCTTACAGCAAAAAGTAGCCTGAATATAGTACTTTGAAAAAGAACTGTGGGGACCGGAGAGACAGCTCTGGAGTTAGTGCTTGCCTCCATGTGGCCCACCTCGGTCTGATCTCTGGCACCAGTTATCGCACCCTGAGCCTATTGGGAGCGACCCCTGAGCACAGAGCCAGCCTTAAGCTCACAGCTCCCTGGTGTGACCCGAAAGCCAAAAAAAGGAAAACTACTATGAAAAGCGGTCACCACCCCCGTAACCCACCCCAATAAGGGGCTCTCCTTTGGCCCCCGCTTCTGGACCTTTGAGCTGAGCTACTGGAGTAGCCTCATGTCGCTGCTCTTGCCTTGACCGTGTGTGGAGTCTCCCGGGTCTTACCAGCCTCTCTCTTGTAGCTCTCTGGTCAGTCCCATGTGCTGTTTTGTTTCTTTGGTGGTTGGTACAGAGGACTCACCTGGAAGTGCTCAGGAGCTACACCCACCTGGGTGCTTGGGGTCATTCCCTGGTGGTCCAAGGACCATGCGGTGCTGGTATCAGACCCAAGCCTCCAGTTCAGTTCTAGTTCTTGAGGCTTCTGGAGGAGGCATTGCCTGACTGGTGCTTTTCCTTCCTGCGCATCGCTCGGACCACAGCTGGTGATGGAGTTCTGTGGTGCTGGTTCTGTGACAGACCTGGTGAAGAACACAAAAAGGGAACGCCCTGAAGGAGGACTGCATCGCCTACATCTGCAGGGAAATTCTCCGGGTAAGCACGAGGCGCTGTCGCCGCCTCCTGAGCCGTCCCTGCTGGAGCCGCCTCTGTGCGGCCTCTTGAAGGGGAAGCTAGCCTGATTCTGGGGGGTCAGACAGACAGACAGACAGGCCCCTAAGCTGGGGCCTCGGTCTGCTGGAGGAGACGGGTCCCTCTGCTCCCGCTGCCCGCCTGCAACCCTGCGGTTGCTGGGAATTCCTGGGAGCCATCACCGGGCACTCTGATGAGCCTGTGCTTGGTTGTCTGTGTGGACAGTCCAGCCCCTCCAGAGCGTGTGCCTCCCCCTCCCGGGCCCACGCCTGCTCTTGATTCTCTTCCATCCTTCCCGCACAGACCAACTTCCCTCTTTCTCTGCCCAGGGTCTGGCTCATCTCCACGCCCACAAGGTGATCCACCGCGACATCAAGGGGCAGAATGTGCTGCTGACGGAGAACGCAGAGGTCAAGCTCGGTATGCTGAGCTCAAGGCTTACTCTGCACTCAGGGGTCACTCGGGTGGGCTCGGGACTCTGGGGTGCCAGGGACTGAACCCCTCCCCGCAGTCAGTCACATGCAAGGCAGTGCCTTTACCCGCCGTGCTGTCTCTGACCCCTCTGTGCTGAATTCTTCTGAGACAGAAACATTTTCACTTCCAGGAAAAAAATAAGAGACTATTTTTTTCTTCCTTTAGCAAGCGTGCACATACCCAAGTTGGAAGATTAGACCATTCCCAGCAGTACTTAGGCAGTACGAGGTACCTGCCTTTGTGCTTGAGGGTCACAAAAACAGAACCTTTGTGCTTTGCCTGGTGGTGCTCTGAAGCAGCTTTTCCTCTCTGGGGGCCCAAGTTCAACTCTGCAGTCAGGAGACTTGCTCTTGCCCCCTTTTCGTCTCCTCCCGACACCCTCCTTTGTGCTAGGACTTCTGAGGACAGTGTTTCGACCCCTTGGTCCTTCCCTTGGTTTTTTTCCCCAAGACCCAGGAAAGTCTTGATAAAGCTATCAGGAGATGAGGAGGTAGCAGAGCGTTCCGGGCGCTCTCGAGTCCCCGGGAGAGGCGCGTCTCTGCCCTGGAACATGCATCATGCAGGCCTGAGGCGAGGGGCAGCAGACGAGGCTCATCTCCACACCTTCTGTCCCTGACTTGCAGTGGATTTTGGCGTGAGTGCGCAGCTGGACCGCACTGTGGGCAGGCGGAACACTTTCATCGGGACCCCTTACTGGATGGCCCCGAAGTCATCGCCTGCGACGAGAACCCTGATGCCACCTATGATTACCGGGTATGGAGGGGAAAATAGGCAGCATGGACATGGGGTGATGAATTGACTGAACATTTTGAGGGCTTGAGCAGGATCGTTCAGTAGCATCTTAGCATGATGGGTGAAGAACTTTTGTGTCAGGGGTTGTCTAGTGAGCTAGTGGTGCAAGGCCTAGGAAAGGGAATGCACCAGGAAGTCTGGAAGAGGCCAGGATTGTGGATGAAGGGAGTGGTCAGGAACGTTCACCTGTCTCTTCTCTTCCCTCCATAGAGTGACATTTGGTCTCTAGGAATCACAGCCATCGAAATGGCAGAGGCGCGCCCCGTAAGTGCCGTGGGTCTGGGAGAGGAGGGTCAGAAAGTGTCTGTAGGGAGGAGGTGGGTCATGAGGGGTTACGGTGAGCAGAGTAGCCTCTCAGGAAGGACTGCTGGTGTCTCTTCTCTGTCCAGCTCTGTGTGACATGCACCCCATGCGAGCCCTCTTCCTTATCCCCGAACCCGCCACCCAGGCTCAAATCCAAGAAATGGTAGGTCTCCGGGAGCCGCTGTCCAGTAACAAGTCACTGGTCAAGGGTCCCCCCTCTCCCTCCCTTTACCGCGAACCTCCAGGCTGGGGCCCGCACCAGTGAGGAGGGGTTGGGGCCTGGGGTTAGTATTGGAACATGGGAAAGATAGAGGAAAGTCGTGGTGACTTTGGTGCGTGATTTCCCAGCCCCCCCCTGCTGTGGCTCCCACTTCTGAGGGGCCGTCCCAGAGTGAGCCTCCATTCTTTCCAGGTCTAAGAAGTTCATTGACTTCATTGACACGTGTCTCATCAAGACGTACCTGAGCCGCCCACCCACAGAGCAGCTGCTCAAGTTTCCCTTCATCCGAGACCAGCCCACAGAGCGGCAGGTCCGCATCCAACTTAAGGACCACATCGACCGTTCCCGGAAGAAGCGAGGCGAGAAAGGTCAGTGGGGGGTCTCGGAACACGCAGCAGCCCCCCACTTGCCTTGCCCTGCCCTGGTTTCCGTCACACGCCCCCCCCCCAGGCCAAGCTCCACTGTCCCAGGTCGTCTCCTTTCCGGCCTTGCGCAGACTTCCCTGTTGAGCACGTGCAGGCGTCCGGGCACACAGATTCTCCTGTGCCCCTGGCTGCGGGGCCTAACCCCGTCTCTGTCCAGGCCCGGCCTGTCTCCTCATCTCTGCGGGGACCCAGGTGCCTGGTCATCTAGACAGACCTTATCGGTTACCTCCTTCTAAGGTTTCCCCCCACGGGGGTCTGGGGCACTGGGTGGGTAGCAATAGTGACCTCCCCTCCACAGAGGAGACAGAGTATGAATACAGCGGCAGCGAAGAGGAAGATGACAGCCACGGAGAGGAAGGAGAGCCAAGGTGGGCTTATTGACAGAGGCTGAGGGAACCTCACTCTAGACAAGGACAGTTGTGGTCCTTGGCTTGGGGGCCGGAGTCTGGGGGGGGTGACGGGCCCAGGAGGTAAAGCGTCACGTAAACAGAATCTCTGAGGAAATAGAATGAGGACCGAGAAGTGGGGGTGGCGCGGGGGCTGCAGGCCAGGCCACAGCCGGGTGGGGAGACCAGGACGAGAGTAAGAACAGCTGGTTCTGACCCGAGTCCTGCCATCTTGACCCAGCTCCATTATGAACGTGCCTGGAGAGTCCACCCTGCGCCGGGAGTTTCTCCGCCTCCAGCAGGAGAATAAAAGCAATTCCGAGGCTTTAAAGCAGCAGCAGCAGCAGCAGCAGCTACAGCAGCAGCAGCGGGACCCTGAGGCCCACATCAAGCACCTCCTGCACCAGCGGCAGCGACGCATCGAGGAGCAGAAGCAGGAGCGGCGGCGTGTCGAGGAGGTGAGCGGCCAGGACTGGCTAGCGGCTCTGGCTCCCTGCCTCCTGCCCTGTCCCATCCAGCGGCTCTGGCTCCCTGCCTCCTGCCCCTGTCCCATCCAGCCGCTCTGGCTCCCTGCCTCCCTGCCCCTGTCCCATCCAGCGGCTCTGGCTCCCTGCCTCCTGCCCTGTCCCATCCAGCGGCTCTGGCTCCCTGCCTCCTGCCCCTGTCCCATCCAGCCGCTCTGGCTCCCTGCCTCCTGCCCCGTCTCGTTCCAGGTGCTGGGTACATGGGGTTTGGGGCAGGGCTCAGTCCTCTGGTAGAGACGCTGGAGCTCAGTGTAGTCTGTCCTGCCAGCCCTGCTCCGCCAAGCCCTTGCTGAGGAGCTGCCCTGGGTGCCTGGGGGCTGGATTGTCCCCTTCCTGCTTGTGCATGTAAACCTCTGCTCCGGTTTGTTGCTTTAGGCACCCGAGATCTTGGGGGCTGACAGTCCACGCCCAGGGCAGCTCACTCCCAGCTCTCGGATTTGAGCATGAATTGGGTCATTCTAAAGACCTTCCTTCTACTCTTGCTTATTTTGGCTTAGGTTTGCAAAAACAGAGTCGTTTTCTGTCTTCTGTTTATTTACAGTACTGGGGATCAAAGCAGGGCCCCTTAGGAAGTACAGTCTTACTAGTTTAACAAATTCCGTGTTGATATGTTTCATTTCCCAGCGCTACACCTTATTGCTGGGCTGTATCCTCAGCTTTCAGCACGAAGTAGAGGAGAATTAAAATCATCACACGAGCTCCCAATTCAGAGAGCTGGGTTTCACCGCTGAATTCAAAGAATTCAGCTTGAAAGACTGGGGAATAGAGAGAGCCCCCGTTTTGCCTTGCTTAGTGCAAATTTATTTATGTCGTGCAGTGGCAAGGATCAAACTTAGGGCCCCAACATGCTAAACAAGTGTCTGCCTCTGTCCACATTCCCAGCCCTGTTCCCTTTCAGGCCTCCCAGCTGTGGAGGAAGGGCAGAGACCCCCCGGGGCCCACTTTCCTGCTGTGGGCCAACGTCTAGGATCACATGCTTCCCTACTCTGAGCTCTCTCCTGGGCCCCTGAAAGTCTCTTTGCATAAAATCTGGGGGGACTGGGGTGATAGGGCCACAGGTAAGGCACTTGTCTTGCATGTGTTAGACCTGGATTTAATCCCCAGCACCCATATAGCCCTCCTGAGTCCCACCAGGAGTGATCCTTAAGCACAGAGCCAGAAGTAAGCGCTGAGCACCACTAGGCGTGACTCCTAGAACAAAAAAAATAAATACATAAATAGAATCTTCTGGAGACCCAGGAAGCCAGCACAGCATGCTGTGTGCACAGGCCTGAGTTGAGTCCTTGAGAACACGTTCCCGGACTACTGCCAGGAGAGCCTTCACGTAGGGCTGGGAGGAGCCCGAGAGTGTCACAGGGTCATAAAGCAAAACACAGCAGAATTTTGTTTTGGAGTATCAGTAATGAAGAATCGCTCTACCGAGATGTTTCCTGGAGCAAGCCCTGCCATGTCCTCATTGTACAGATAGGCTTAGCAAAACCTAGTGTGATCAAAACCTAGTGTGATCCCCCAATGTAATGGGGCCCGGAAACTTTTTTCTTCTTATTTTACTTAAGTTAAGCTTTTATTCTACTTCTTTGTTCAGAAAGATTGCGGAAATGCGGCGCAGCACGGTTTACTAATAGTTGCAAGGGTGGGAGCAAGCCCACCTCCAGGGTCTCTTCTGGCCTCTGGCTTTTCTGCAGAGGTCCCACCTGCCCTCTGGTGTCTAAAGGCTGTCATTACCTTCTGCTCTATTCGGCAGGAATGTGTGGGGTTTGTTGTTTTCTTGCGGTTTGGGGAGTTTTGGTTTTGTTTTTTCTTATTTGGTGTCTTGGTGGGAGAATGGCCAGGCAAAGGCCCACTTAAGCCACTGTCAGGGCGGCAGTGAGCTGCAGTGAGCCCCTCAGCAGCCGCCAGAGCCAAGCCGGTGGGTTCAGTAGGGCAGACGGGGCTACGCTCTGCTTCGAGAGGGGCTGAAATGGGCCGCTCCCGCCGGCCATCTCCACCCACAGCAACAGCGGCGGGAGCGGGAGCAGCGGAAGCTTCAGGAGAAGGAGCAGCAGCGGCGGCTGGAGGACATGCAGGCCCTGCGGCGGGAGGGAGGAGCGGCGGCAGGTGGAGCGGGAGCAGGTGCGGGGAGCAGGTAAGGCCCAGCGCCGCGCAGACCCTCCTGCCCGCGCCCGCAGCAGCCTCCCCTCTCGCCCGCGCCCTAGGTGCCTCCTGTCTTTTCCAGCTTCACTCTTTCTGTTTTCTCCCACCCTTCAACCCCTAACCCTGGCTCCCTGCCCTCCTCCTGTCTCTGTACCTGCCGTCCTGGCTCCCCTGGCCCCCTGCCCTCGCGGGTCCCCCACTCGGGACGTCTTCCTCTCTCCCGGCCCCGGCGGGGCTCGTCGCGGTGCTCCGCTGCTCTCACCTGCTCTCCTCCCTCATCCTCACCGTTCCCTTTCTTCTCCAATTCCTCTGCCGCCGCCACTGCCCTCCACTGCCTCTTCCTCCTTCCCTGCCCTTTGCACCCACCCCGCCCCCAGGACTATATTCGGCACAGGCTCGAGGAGGAGCAGCGGCAGCTCGAGATCCTTCAGCAACAGCTGCTCCAGGAACAGGCCCTGCTGCTGGTAACGGGGCCCCCACTTCCTCCGGGAAGATGGTGCTCAGAGCGTCTGCTGGAAGGGGATGGGGGCAGCTAGGGGAAGGGACATCTCTCTAGGTGGCTGGAGACCAGAAAGGGCGCCGCCCGCCCCACTCCCGGGGCCGCCTGCCGCTGAGCCCCCCTCTCCTTGCCCTGGGCCCAGGAGTACAAGCGGAAGCAGCTGGAGGAGCAGCGGCAGTCAGAGCGCCTGCAGAGGCAGCTGCAGCAGGAGCACGCCTACCTCAAGAGTCTGCAGCAGCAGCAGCAGCTCCAGAAGCAGCAGCAAGCCCCGCCCGGAGACAGGAAGCCCTTGTTCCAGTACGGTCGGGCGTTAGCCCTGCCGACAAACCAGCCTGGGCCCGAGAGGTGTGTCCCAGCCCCTCGACTGGTCACACTGCCTGAGGCCTCACAGCTACAAGAAACAGGCGGCTGGCACGAGCAGAACTGCGCCAGGATGGGGAAGGGGCGCCTGGCACAGGCTGAGAGGCCCGGAGAGCTTGGCAGGAGACCCAGAGCCGGGGTGGGGAAGCAAACGCTGTTCTCCTGCACCCAGGTGGAGGAGCGCACCAGGATGAATAAGCAGCAGAACTCCTCTCCCTTGGCCAAGACCAAGCCCAGCAGCACAGGACCTGAGCCCCCCGCCCCCCAGGCCTCCCCGGGCCCCCCCAGGACCCCTTTCCCAAACTCCTCCTATGCAAAGGCCGGTTGGAGCCCCAGGAGGGGCCACATAAGGTAAGTCTCCTCATGCCTGCCAGTACCAAGACACAAGGAGCCGCCTTGGCTGTACACACACGCTCATTCTTAGCTGGGCATCTACAGCCAGAGCTGCGTGGGCAGAGACGTCGCTGCTCACTGCCGTGTGTCCGTCCCTCTTACCTGTTCTTGGGCTTCAGGCACCTTTGATTGATAGTAGGAAACCAGTGTCTTGCCTGACCCTTTCTGCCAGCCCTCCGGTTGGGCTGTGCCACAGAGCAGGCAGCCCACCCTCCCCTGGTCTCTCCCTGCAGAGCCTGGTGGCACACCGGGTCCCACTGAAGCCATATGCAGCGCCTGTACCCGATCCCAGTCCCTGCAGGACCAGCCTACCCGAAACCTGGCTGCCTTCCCTGCCTCCCACGACCCTGACCCTGCTGTCCCCACACCTGCTGCCGCACCCAGCGCCCGAGGAGCTGTCATCCGCCAGAACTCGGACCCCACCTCTGAAGGGCCTGGCCCCAGC
This sequence comes from Cryptotis parvus, assembly GCA_021461705.1. NCBI lineage: Eukaryota > Metazoa > Chordata > Mammalia > Eulipotyphla > Soricidae > Cryptotis > Cryptotis parvus. Next base: position 23,232 of record JAJIBD010008153.1, read on the forward strand.
CCCAACTCGCCAGCCCCATCCTGGGTCCGCCAGATAATGAGGCCCCGCCCAAGGTAAAGATAGCCCAGGCATCCTGGAAAGAGCTGAGATATGGTAGGGGAGAAAAAGAGGGAAGGGGTGGGGGGCACAAGTTGGGACGGAGCGAAAGGAGAAGGGTGAAGTGGACCCAGCCCAAGTCCACCTGCCGAGCCCCGTGGCGGATGAGCAAATGGTCGGGAAGCTGAGGGCCAGGCCTCCGGAGTTAGAATCCCACTTCCATGACTGTGGGATTTGCTTCTCCGAGAAACCTGGGAAACCCCGTCAGAGAGGTGTGAGGGCATTGTTCGGAGGAGGGTTGCCGTCCCGCCTGGCTCTGTGCCTGCAGGCAGCCCCCGCTCCTCTCCCATCTCTGTCAGGTGCCTCAGAGGACCTCATCTATTGCCACTGCCCTTAACACCAGCGGGGCTGGAGTGTCCCGCCAGCTCAGCCTGTCCGAGCCAGGTAACCCTGAGTCGAGTCAGACAGCGGCGTAAGGAATGGGGCAGCGCTTGGGGGAGTCTGCCAGGTTACCCACTTAGGGGGGGGCAAGCCCCAACAGGGTCACTTCAGCCCCTCCCGCCCGCCCCGGCACCCTGTGCTCCCTTCACAGACCTCGCAGCAACTCCGCCTGGCAAATCTATCTGCAAAGGCGGGCAGAGCGGCCAGCCCCAAGCCTCCAGGGGCCCCGCTCAGCCCCTGGCCCGCCTAACGCCTGTAGGTAATGGAGCTGTCCCTGGACTCACCCCCCCACCCTCACGGCTGCCACCTGCCTCCCCCGGTGATGGCTCCCTCTGCTGTGCAGCTCGGCACCTTTGGGGGTGGCGCCCCATCTCCCTCAGCTGCCCCTGCCTTTCCACAGTAACCCGACCTCAGGAGGAGCGACCCCGGCTGGGAGCGCCGGACAGTGTCCTCCCGGCCCTCACGGGCACCTCCCGCAGGCTGGCTCTCTAGAGCGGAACCGTGTGGGAGGTACGTGGCCTCCGGGCAGGGTGGGTCAGGGTCCTGGTGCAGGGTCATGGGGGCTGGACTCGGAGCACCCCCGTACAAGTGTCTGTGACCCCCCACGCCCCTGTCCTGCCACTTCCAGCCTCCACCAAACTGGACAGCTCGCCGGTGCTGTCCCCTGGGAACAAAGCCAACCCCGACGACCACCGCTCCGGCCAGGCCGGCCCGCAGTAAGTCCGTGGCGGCTGTGGTTCTGCCGCTTCCGGCCGGGGCTGGGGAGGGAAGTCGCGCTTCCAGTGGGAGCCGGGCCGGGTCTGCACTAACCTGCGTGAGGAAGGGCTGTGGGGCAGCGGCTGCTTCTTCTCGGTCACTAACCTTCCATCACCTCTCTCCTGCCTTTCTTCCCCGTGGCCCAAAGAGCTATAAGCGAGCGATCGGTGAGGTCAGTGCCCCAGCGCCCCTGCGGAGCCTCTATCGCACACCCTTTGTGCTGCCCCCTCCCCACCCGCTGGCCCTCACGCGAGTGCCTGTCTTGCAGGATTTTGTGCTGCTTAAAGAACGCACGCTGGACGAGGCCCCCAAGCCTCCCAAGAAGGCCATGGACTATTCCTCCTCCAGTGAGGAGGTGGAGAGCAGTGAAGATGATGAAGAAAGCAACGGTGAACCATCAGAGGGGGAGCAGAGACACCCCTGGGGCTCGGTATGAGGGTGCCAGGGAGACACGTGGGTTGGGGCTTTGTGGGACGTGGCTCCCCTTTCCAGTGCGTGGGGACCGTGGGCAGTGTAGCGTATCAGTTGAGCCGTTCCTAGAGAACGGAGGAGAGGGCTGGCCTTGCAGTCTGCCCAGCTCTGCATTTGCTTCCTTCACTGCGTGCCAGCACAGGGCACCGGCAGGTGGCACAGGCTGCTGAGAGCCTGGTCTCCCACGCTCAGCTGGCCCAGCAGCCCACATGACCTCCCTCTCTCCCACGGCAGTGACGGGGACACAGACAGCGTCAGCACCATGGTGGTCCACGACGTGGAGGAGACAGCCGGCACCCAGACCCCCTACGGGGCGGCACCATGGTGGTCCAGCGTGTAAGTGTTTCCCCAACCTTTCCCGGTCCTGCCATGCGCCTGCCTTGCCCCCGCTCACCTCCCTCCCTCTCTCCCTCTAGACCCCCGAGGAGGGAGCGCAGCCTGCTGCACGCGGACAGCAACGGGTACACGAATCTCCCGGATGTGGTGCAGCCCAGCCACTCGCCCACTGAGAGTGGCAAAGGGCAGAGTCCGCCCTCGAAGGATGGAGGCAGTGACGTAAGTGGGAGGGCAGCTCCCAGACGGCGGCCAGGGATCTCAAGTGCCCGGGGCTCGGGGAGGTGGCGGTGGGCGGACGGCGGCCAGGGATCTCGAGTGCCCGGGCTCGGGAGGTGGCGGTGGGCGGACGGAGCTCCTGGGGATAGTTGGCTGGGATTGGGGGACCTAGGACCTGGAAGCAAGAGTCGGGGTCCCAAAGGTTCAACCTGCCTCCACCCCCACAGTACCAGTCTCGTGGCCTAGTAAAGGCCCCGGCAAGAGCTCATTCACCATGTTTGTGGACCTGGGAATCTACCAGCCGGGAGGCAGTGGGGACACCATCCCAATCACAGGTGAGCACTGGAAAGGGCACGGCGGGCCTCGGAGACAGGACGTACCTTTGCAAGCTGGCCCGGGCCTGAGTGCCTGCCCTTCTGTAACCCTGTGACCCTAAAGGAAAACGCTCAGAGTGGCCCAGGTCCCTCCCTGACTAATGAAACCAGGACGGAACCTTTTAGCTGTTTCCAGCTCTTCGCACGCCCCATCCATTCTCTGGTCCCGACTTTCCTCCCGACTTGTGAGGAGGCCCCACTGGATGGAGGGAGATCACTGAAAAGAGGCTGGAGCCCACCCCTCTCTTCCTTCTGGCAGCCCTCGTGGGTGGAGAGGGGAGTCGGCTTGATGAGCTGCAGTGTGATGCAAGGAAAGGTTCCGTGGTCAACGTGAACCCCACCAACACCCGGGCCCACAGCGAAACCCCCGAGATCCGCAAGTACAAGAAACGGTTCAACTCGGAGATCCTTTGCGCAGCCCTCTGGGGTAAGCCGGGGCTGGGAAGGAGAAGAAGGTGTGATGCGGTCTACACCCTGGGTCAGGTGAGGGCCTGGCTCTGCCTCTCAGCTACCCAAGGGGTCCTTTTGCAGGGGTCAATCTGCTGGTGGGCACAGAGAATGGCTTGATGTTGCTGGACCGCAGTGGACAGGGCAAGGTGTATGGACTCATTGGGCGGCGACGCTTCCAGCAAATGGATGTGCTGGAAGGACTCAACCTGCTCATCACCATCTCAGGTGTGCGGGGTCGGGGGACGGGACACACATGTTCATCACCATCTCAGGTGTGCGGGGGTCGGGGGACGGGACACACATGCTCATCACCATCTCAGGTGTGTGTGGTGCGGGTCGGGGACGGACACACATGCTCATCACCATCTCAGGTGTGCGGGTCGGGGAGACAGGGCACACAGCTCTTGTGGTGCGGGTCGGGAGACGGGACACACAGCTCTTGTGGCGCGGGGTCGGGAGACGGGACACACACAGCTCTTGTGGCGCGGGGTCGGGAGACGGGACACACACAGCTCTTGTGGTGCGGGGTCGGGAGACGGGACACACAGCTCTTGTGGTGCGGGGTCGGGAACGGGACACACACAGCTCTTGTGGCGCGGGGTCGGGAGACGGGACACACAGCTCTTGTGGTGCGGGGTCGGGAGACGGACACACAGCTCTTGTGGTGCGGGGTCGGGAGACGGGACACACACAGCTCTTGTGGTGCGGGGTCGGGAGACGGGACACACAGCTCTTGTGGTGCGGGGGTCGGGAGACGGGGACACACAGCTCTTGTGGTGCGGGGTCGGGAGACGGGACACACACAGCTCTTGTGGTGCGGGGTCGGGAGACGGGACACACAGCTCTTGTGGTGCGGGTCGGGAGACGGGACACACACAGCTCTTGTGGTGCGGGGTCAGGAGACGGGACACACAGCTCTTGTGGCGCGGGGTCGGGAGACGGGGACACACAGCTCTTGTGGTGCGGGGTCGGGAGACGGGGACACACAGCTCTTGTGGTGCGGGGTCGGGAGACGGGGACACACAGCTCTTGTGGTGCGGGGTCGGGAGACGGGGACACACACAGCTCTTGTGGTGCGGGGTCGGGAGACGGGGACACACAGCTCTTGTGGTGCGGGGTCGGGAGACGGGGGACACACAGCTCTTGTGGTGCGGGGTCGGGAGACGGGACACACAGCTCTTGTGGTGTGGGGTCAGGAGACGGGACACACAGCTCTTGTGGTGCGGGGTCGGGAGACGGGACACACAGCTCTTGTGGTGCGGGTCGGGAGACGGGGACACACACAGCTCTTGTGGTGCGGGTCGGGAGACGGGACACACAGCTCTTGTGGTGCGGGTCGGGAGACAGGACACACACAGCTCTTGTGGTGCGGGGTCGGGATACGGGGACACACAGCTCTTGTGGTGCGGGGTCGGGAGACGGGGACACACACAGCTCTTGTGGTGCGGGTCGGGAGACGGGACACACAGCTCTTGTGGTGCGGGGTCGGGAGACGGGACACACAGCTCTTGTGGTGCGGGGTCGGGAGACGGGACACACAGCTCTTGTGGTGCGGGGTCGGGAGATGGGACACACAGCTCTTGTGGTGCGGGTCGGGAGACGGGGACACACACAGCTCTTGTGGTGCGGGGTCGGGAGACGGGACACACAGCTCTTGTGGTGCGGGGTCGGGAGACGGGACACACAGCTCTTGTGGTGCGGGGTCGGGAGACGGGGGACACACAGCTCTTGTGGTGCGGGGTCGGGAGACGGGACACACAGCTCTTGTGGTGCGGGTCGGGAGACGGGACACACAGCTCTTGTGGTGCGGGGTCGGGAGACGGGACACACACAGCTCTTGTGGTGCGGGGTCGGGAGACGGGACACACACAGCTCTTGTGGTGCGGCTTTGGGAGACGGGACACACAGCTCTTGTGGTGCGGGTCGGGAGACGGGACACACAGCTCTTGTGGTGCGGGGTCGGGAGGCCGGGACACACAGCTCTTGTGGTGCGGGGTCGGGAGACGGGACACACACAGCTCTTGTGGTGCGGCTTTGGGAGACGGGACACACAGCTCTTGTGGTGCGGGGTCGGGAGACGGGACACACAGCTCTTGTGGTGCGGGGTCGGGAGACGGGACACACAGCTCTTGTGGTGCGGGGTCGGGAGACGGGACACACACAGCTCTTGTGGTGCGTGGTCGGGAGACGGGACACACAGCTCTTGTGGTGCGTGGTCGGGAGACGGGACACACAGCTCTTGTGGTGCGGCTTTGGGAGACGGGACACACAGCTCTTGTGGTGCGGGTCGGGAGACGGGACACACAGCTCTTGTGGTGCGTGGTCGGGAGACGGGGACACACAGCTCTTGTGGTGTGGGGTCGGGAGACGGGGACACACACAGCTCTTGTGGTGCGGGGTCGGGAGACGGGACACACACAGCTCTTGTGGTGCGGGGTCGGGAGACGGGGACACACACAGCTCTTGTGGTGCGGGGTCGGGAGACGGGACACACACAGCTCTTGTGGTGCGGGGTCGGGAGACGGACACACAGCTCTTGTGGTGCGGGTCGGGAGACGGGACACACACAGCTCTTGTGGTGCGTGGTCGGGAGACGGGACACACAGCTCTTGTGGTGCGTGGTCGGGAGACGGGACACACAGCTCTTGTGGTGCGGCTTTGGGAGACGGGACACACAGCTCTTGTGGTGCGGGGTCGGGAGACGGGACACACAGCTCTTGTGGTGCGGGGTCGGGAGACGGGACACACACAGCTCTTGTGGTGCGTGGTCGGGAGACGGGACACACAGCTCTTGTGGTGCGTGGTCGGGAGACGGGACACACAGCTCTTGTGGTGCGGCTTTGGGAGACGGGACACACAGCTCTTGTGGTGCGGGGTCGGGAGACGGGACACACAGCTCTTGTGGTGCGTGGTCGGGAGACGGGGACACACAGCTCTTGTGGTGTGGGGTCGGGAGACGGGGACACACACAGCTCTTGTGGTGCGGGTCGGGAGACGGGACACACACAGCTCTTGTGGTGCGGGGTCGGGAGACGGGGACACACACAGCTCTTGTGGTGCGGGGTCGGGAGACGGGACACACACAGCTCTTGTGGTGCGGGGTCGGGAGACGGGACACACAGCTCTTGTGGTGCGGGTCGGGAGACGGGACACACACAGCTCTTGTGGTGCGTGGTCGGGAGACGGGACACACAGCTCTTGTGGTGCGTGGTCGGGAGACGGGACACACAGCTCTTGTGGTGCGGCTTTGGGAGACGGGACACACAGCTCTTGTGGTGCGGGTCGGGAGACGGGACACACAGCTCTTGTGGTGTGGGGTCGGGAGACGGGGACACACACAGCTCTTGTGGTGCGGGTCGGGAGACGGGACACACACAGCTCTTGTGGTGCGGGGTCGGGAGACGGGGACACACACAGCTCTTGTGGTGCGGGGTCGGGAGACGGGACACACAGCTCTTGTGGTGCGGGGTCGGGAGACGGGACACACACAGCTCTTGTGGTGCGGGGTCGGGAGACGGGACACACAGCTCTTGTGGTGCGGCTTTGGGAGACGGGGACACACAGCTCTTGTGGTGCGGGGTCGGGAGACGGGACACACACAGCTCTTGTGGTGCGGGGTCGGGAGACGGGACACACAGCTCTTGTGGTGCGGGGTCGGGAGACGGGACACACACAGCTCTTGTGGTGCGGGGTCAGGAGACGGGACACACAGCTCTTGTGGCGCGGGTCGGGAGACGGGGACACACAGCTCTTGTGGTGCGGGGTCGGGAGACGGGGACACACAGCTCTTGTGGTGCGGGGTCGGGAGACGGGGACACACAGCTCTTGTGGTGCGGGTCGGGAGACGGGGACACACACAGCTCTTGTGGTGCGGGGTCGGGAGACGGGGACACACAGCTCTTGTGGTGCGGGTCGGGAGACGGGGACACACAGCTCTTGTGGTGCGGGGTCGGGAGACGGGACACACAGCTCTTGTGGTGTGGGGTCAGGAGGCCGGACACACAGCTCTTGTGGTGCGGGGTCGGGAGACGGGACACACAGCTCTTGTGGTGCGGGGTCGGGAGACGGGGACACACACAGCTCTTGTGGTGCGGGGTCGGGAGACGGGACACACAGCTCTTGTGGTGCGGGGTCGGGAGACAGGACACACACAGCTCTTGTGGTGCGGGTCGGGATACGGGACACACAGCTCTTGTGGTGCGGGGTCGGGAGACGGGGGACACACACAGCTCTTGTGGTGCGGGGTCGGGAGACGGGGACACACAGCTCTTGTGGTGCGGGTCGGGAGACGGGACACACAGCTCTTGTGGTGCGGGGTCGGGAGACGGGACACACAGCTCTTGTGGTGCGGGTCGGGAGATGGGACACACAGCTCTTGTGGTGCGGGGTCGGGAGACGGGGGACACACACAGCTCTTGTGGTGCGGGGTCGGGAGACGGGACACACAGCTCTTGTGGTGCGGGTCGGGAGACGGGACACACAGCTCTTGTGGTGCGGGGTCGGGAGACGGGGACACACAGCTCTTGTGGTGCGGGTCGGGAGACGGGACACACAGCTCTTGTGGTGCGGGGTCGGGAGACGGGACACACAGCTCTTGTGGTGCGGGGTCGGGAGACGGGACACACACAGCTCTTGTGGTGCGGGGTCGGGAGACGGGACACACACAGCTCTTGTGGTGCGGCTTTGGGAGACGGGACACACAGCTCTTGTGGTGCGGGTCGGGAGACGGGACACACACAGCTCTTGTGGTGCGTGGTCGGGAGACGGGACACACAGCTCTTGTGGTGCGTGGTCGGGAGACGGGACACACAGCTCTTGTGGTGCGGCTTTGGGAGACGGGACACACAGCTCTTGTGGTGCGGGGTCGGGAGACGGGACACACAGCTCTTGTGGTGTGGGGTCGGGAGACGGGGACACACACAGCTCTTGTGGTGCGGGGTCGGGAGACGGGACACACACAGCTCTTGTGGTGCGGGGTCGGGAGACGGGGACACACACAGCTCTTGTGGTGCGGGTCGGGAGACGGGACACACAGCTCTTCGGGTTCTGCCACCATCTGTAGGCTGGAGGAAGCAGTGTCGGTCCAGAAACCAAGGTGGGGCCACACTTTCCCACCCCCGTGGTAGGAAGTTAAAAATGATGGTGAGCTGGTAGAACCTGGACTTCCAGTGAGGGAGGGTGTGTGTCTGTGTGTGTCTGTGTCTATATGTCTCTGTGTGTTGTATTCACTCCTCAGGGAAACGGAATAAATTGCGGGTGTATTACCTGTCCTGGCTGCGGAACAAGATTCTGCACAATGACCCGGAAGTAGAGAAGAAGCAGGGGTGGACCACTGTGGGGGACATGGAAGGCTGCGGGCACTACCGTGTTGGTGAGAAAGTCACAACAGAGTGGCTGGGGCACGTGTCTTGGAGAACAGAGAAGTGAGGGGCTCTGGGCCCACAGCTGAGATAGCCTGAAAAGCAGAGACTTGGGACCAGGTGGGGATGGAGGGACAGACTTGGAGCTGAGCAGCAGCCCCTCGGGAACGTCCTTATGCCCTTCTCTTCTTTCCTTCTCCTAGTGAAATATGAGCGCATTAAGTTCCTGGTCATCGCCCTGAAGAACTCTGTGGAGGTGTATGCCTGGGCCCCCCAAACCCTACCACAAATTCATGGCCTTCAAGGTAATGGCCGCCTCGGCGCCCAGCACTGCCTCTCGGTATGACTCTTGCCCTGTGTCCACCGAGCCTTGTCTCCTCCACAGTCCTTTGCGGACCTCCCTCACCGCCCTCTGCTGGTTGACCTCACAGTGGAGGAGGGTCAACGGCTCAAGGTCATCTATGGCTCCAGTGCTGGCTTTCATGCTGTGGATGTCGACTCGGGGAACAGCTATGACATCTACGCCCCTGTGCATGTCAGTTTGGCGGGCGGCGGGCAGAATGGGACCACCTGCCTGACCCGACTCCAGACTCCAGCCCACCTTCTCCGCAGATCCAGAGCCAGATCACGCCCCACGCCATCATCTTCCTCCCCAACACGGACGGCATGGAGATGCTGCTGTGCTACGAGGACGAGGGCGTCTACGCCAACACGCACGGGCGCATCATCAAGGACGTGGTGCTGCAGTGGGGAGAGATGCCCACCTCTGTGGGTGAGTGCGCTGCCGCGCTCCCGCGTGCTCCCCAGGGCAGCCACCAGCCCTAACCCTAACCCTAACTCACCACCGGTTCCCTTTCTCCCAGCCTACATCTGCTCCAACCAGATAATGGGCTGGGGGAGAAAGCCATTGAGATCCGCTCCGTGGAGACGGGGGCACCTGGATGGGGTCTTCATGCACAAACGCGCCCAGAGGCTCAAGTTCCTGTGTGAGCGGAACGACAAGGTGCGAGGCCCTGGGCCCTCCTAAGCCCCTCAGCTGGGTGGGGCGGAGGTGGGCAGGGGTCTTTCTGGGTAGGGAAACCGGGGAAGCAAAATGTGGGGTAGCAGTTTCCCAGAGCCCTCCAGACTCACCTGGAGCGTCCTCCTTCCCGAGCACTCTTTCTGAAGGATGGGGCGCTCTGGGAGGCTAAACTCCCTTTCTCTCTCCCTCCCCATTAATGGAGACCTCCCCCGCCCCTCCCCTGGTGACCTCTTCTCCCGCCCCCACACAGGTGTTTTTTGCCTCTTCTCCCGCCCCACACAGGTGTTTTTTGCCTCTTCTCCCGCCCCACACAGGTGTTTTTTGCCTCTTTTCCCGCCCCACACAGGTGTTTTTTTACCTCTTCTCCCGCCCCACACAGGTGTTTTTTACCTCTTCTCCCGCCCCCACACAGGTGTTTTTTGCCTCCGTCCGTTCTGGGGGTAGCAGCCAAGTTTACTTCATGACTCTGAACCGTAACTGCATCATGAACTGGTGACATGACTCTGAACCGTAACTGCATCATGAACTGGTGACATGACTCTGAACCGTAACTGCATCATGAACTGGTGACATGACTCTGAACCGTAACTGCATCATGAACTGGTGACGGGCCTTGGGCTGGGGCTGTGCCATGGACCCAGCTCTCCCTGAAGCCAGACTTCCCCAAGCTGCCCTTACTCCCCCTCCTCGGGCTTTTGCTTTTACTGGTTTGATTCACTGGAGCCTGCTGGGAACGTGACCTCTGACCCCGATGCTTTCGTGATCACGTGACCATCCTCTTCCCTGACATGTTCTCCCCAGAACTGTGCCTGTCCCAACTTGGGGGGAGAGGCACAGCTTCCCCTCACCAGGAATTGAGTGGGCCTAGCCCCACCCCCTTCTCCACTTAAGAGGAGAGCATTTGGGGCTTGGACCCCGTACCCCACTGCTGCTGACTGGGCAGGGCCCTGGGCCCTTTATTTGCACGTCAGGGGAGCCGGCTCCCCCTTGAATGTACCAGACCCTGGGGGGGTCACTGGGCCCCTAGGTTTTAGGGGGTCACCAGCCACCCAGGGGCAGGGACCGTTTCCTCATTTTCTGAAAGCACTTTAATGATTCCCCTCCCCCAGACCCCAGGAATGGAGGGGGCCCCGCCAGCCAAAACATTTCCCCCTTTCCAGACCCGTTCTTCTAGTCTCTGCCCTTCCCTGGTGGAGGGAGGAAGCAGGAAGCTCTCAGCCCCCACACCCCTTGCTTGCATCTGTATATAGTGTGAGCAGCAAGTAGCCCCGTCCCTCCTGCCCCTCCCTCCTCAATGTAGTGGCCTTGGATATCCCCTTTGTTAATAAAGACAATTCAACCAGCTTCCACCACTTCATGCCCACTTTATTGTCTTCTCTTACACCCCAGCTGCTAGCCAGGGTGAGCCAACAGAGCCCAGAAAGAGGGAGGGAGACGTGGGGTGACTGAGCAGTGCTGGGTCAGAGGGGAGTGGCTCGGCGCTGGGGCATGTGCTGGCACGTGGGACCCCCAGAACTCTGCTGGGAGCACCCCTGAGCAGCACACTCCCTCCCTCCCAAAAGGAAACCAAGGGGAAATCAGTCACTAAGTATTTAGTTCTGCACTTTCCATCTGGCACAGCCAGGCCAGGAGATGGGTCTCGTGTTTGGTTACGTTACATCCAAGATAGAAGCTCATAGCTAGAGCTATAGTACAGCAGGTAAGGCTGTTGCCTTGCATAGGCCTGCCTGATTCAATCCCTGGCATCTCATATGATGTCCTGAGCTCTGAGAGGAGTAATTCCTGACTGCAAAGCCAGGAGTCAGCCCTGAGCACTTGGGGGTATGGCGTAAAAACAAAAAAAGAAGCTCATAGTTAGGGGTTCGGGCCTGTGGAAAAACAGGTCAGCAAGGTCAAATCAAAGGTGGTTCGTGACTTTTTTTTTTTGGCTTCTTGGGTCCCACCTGGCAGTGCTCAGGGGTTACTCCTGGCAGTGCTCCGGAGACCGTATGGGATGCTGGGGATCGAGCTCAGGGTCAGGGGTGTGTAAGGAAAACGCCCTACTCGCTGGACTACCGCTCCAACCTTTTTTTAAACTTTTTTTTTTGCTTTTTTGGGTCACACCAAGTGATACTCGGGATGAGTGTTACTCCTGGCTCTGCACTGCGCTCGAGAATTACTCCTGGTGGTGCTCAGAGGACTGTATGAGATGCTGGGGATCAAACCCAGGTCATCGCGCGCGAGGCAAGCGCCCGACACCCTGTGCTATTAAGGGTTGGCACCCAAGTGCTTGTCAGTGCCATCAGCTCCTCCTGCTGACCTCTAAGATTTACATATACCACGCCTGGGAGCCTGACGAAATCGGATTCACTGGATGGAGACCTTACAGGTTAAGGCGCTTATCTTGCCTGTGGCCAAGTCTGATTTGATCCCAGCAGCACATTTGGAGAGCATAGGACCAGGAGGGCCCTCCCACCCTCAGCAACACCAGGTGAGGTTAAAAACAAATCCGATTTCCTGCTGGTTGTGGGAAAGGACCATAAATGCAGCGGGGCAGGGATGTGGTTCAGTGGCAAAGCTCAGGCCTTACATGTTGAGGCCCCGGTTTGATCCCAGGCGCCACAGAAGCGAAACCCACATCATTTCCGCCGGCACACGGAAGGGGAGTTGAGGCTGGCGCAGCCGCAGGCTGGGGTTCACACGCAGGGAGGGTAGGGCAGCTCCGGCACCCGGTTGAAGTAGCCACCGAGGAAGATGATGCTGGACCCGACACTGAAGAGCACCAGAGCGGCCCAGAAGCAGACGTTGTCCAGGGCCTTCGCCATGCGCGCCCAGTCGGACACCTCCTAAGGGGGCAGCGCGCGTCAGCGGGGGGGGGGGCCGGGGCGGGGGGCGGGGGGCGGGGCGAGGGGCCCGGCGGCGTCACAGCGCGGCACAGCGCGCGCCCCACCTCGTCGCGCCCCACCTCGTCCGCGGCCTCCTGGTCCCGCGTGCTGTCGGCGACAGAAGTTGATGGCGTCCACGCAGCGGCGGACCTCGGGGGCGGCGGCGCCCAGGCTCTGGCAGAGAGCGGCTGCTGCGGGCAACAGCGGGGTCTCAGGCGCGCTCCCCGCGGGCCGCCCCCGCCGGCCGCCACTCACCGCTGCGCGCGCCGTGCCGGTGCCGCTGCCCCCTGGAACAGCAGCTCGCTGCGCGGCTCTCCAGGATCAGCTCCTCGGCGCGCAGCGCGAGGCCCACGGACGACGCCCGGCGCGGGCGCGAGGGGCGCGGGGGCGCCTCGGGGCGCGGCCGGGCCCAGCAGGCGGGGCAGCAGCTCCAGCAGCACCTGGCGCGGCGAGGGGGCGCCGTCAGCTCCGGGACCCCGGCCCCGCCTCCCCGCCCTCCGGGTGCTTACGGCGCAGGCGCGGACTGGTGGCGTGGGTGGTGGGCGTCCGCAGGGACACGTTGAGCACAATGACACAATTCATGACGATGAGCGTGGCGACCACCATGACGAAAATGAGGAACCTGGGGCGGTGGCGCGTGACGTCACAGCCCCAGCCTCACCGGGCCGCTCTCCTCTGACGTCACAAACCCTTCCGGCTAGGGATGGAGCTACTCCCCTTAGCTGCCCGGGAGGCAGGGCGGGCGCGTCCGGGCCCCTGTCCCGCCTGGCGCCGGCGGCAGCCATGCAGGGGGAGTCCTAGCTCCCTGGAGACGCTGCTGTGGGTCTACCACTTCCACAGCTCCACAGAGGTGAGCTCCGCCGCGTCCCGCCCGAAGGTGGCACCGGGAGACCCTCTTGGGGTGTCGGGCGCGCGCCAGCACTTCCACCCGTGACCCGGTGGTCCCCGCGCGCTGCTCCTCCAGGTCGCCCTCCAGCCCCCGCTGCTCTCGTCCCTGGACCTCGCCGTGTCCGCAGCCCACGAGTATCTCCAGCAGAGGTTCCGAGACCTGAAGTCCCCGGAGCCGCAGGAGACGTCGCCCGCCCCAAAGGCCACCCTGCGCCTGGTGCTCAGCGAAGCCGCCGCCAGCGTCCTGAACTTGGGCGCCACGCTGTTAGAGGTGGGGGCGACAGAGGCCGGGCCGGGCGGGGGGGGGGGGCCGCTGCAGCCCGCTCACTCGCTCCTCGGTGTCGCAGATCTCGGCCTTGTGGCTGCAGCGGCTGGGTGACGGCGGCGAAGGCCCGGGCTTGGCGCCCGAAGCCGGAGACCCGGGAAGAGCGCTGGCCCGGGTGGCCCTGGCCGTGGGGCAAGGGGCTTGGCAGGCGGGGGCCGCGGCTGGGGCGAGCGCCCGGCTCCTGGCGCGGGGCGCGTGGCTGTGTCTGTGCAGGGGCGCGGCCTGCAGGGGTCCGCCTCGCCCCTGCAGCAGTGGCGATGCCACCTGGGCCTCGGAACCCCCCGAGGAACCGGTGAGTTAAGAGCGGGGAGAGAGGGCGACCAGAGGCAGAACCAGGGGGGACCCAGAGCAGGCCCGTCCCAGACGGACTCGGGCGCCCTCGGGTGACGGCAGGCGGCGAGGTGAAGGACAGGGACCAGAGAATCCGCTTACCTACCGCTCTCACCACCCTCCGCCTCAAATAAAGCCCAGGAGGGACTAGAACCGAAGCTCCAGCCAGAGTCCCTTGGTTTGGGGGCTCGTCCCAGGCCCGCCCCTATGCTAATCAGGCGCTGCCCTTGGCGCTGGCCGCGGGGCCGCAGATGGGCCCTGCCCAGCCTTGCCCCCTCTTACCTGCCCAGCAGCGGCACGCTCAGAGATGTCTCTGGGATTTTCTGGGCAATTAGGAACAAGAAGACGGTCTGGGCAAGCAGGACGTTGATGGAGACGGTGCATTTCTGGCCGCCGGCTGGAGGATCACACGGTGAGGGCAGGCCCAGCCCCCAGGAGCCAGTGGGGCTGAGGGCCGAGGGACCCCTTACATTGCGCCGGCAGGAAGTAGGCGAGCAGCACCAGGCCCGAGATGAGCACACAGGGCACGATGATATTGATGACGTAGAAGAGCGGCTTCCGGCGGATGATGAGCGTGTAGATGATTTCAATGCCTCCCGGCTCATCACTGGAACCACCCTCACTGCGGCGGATCACCCCCGGACAGTAATCGATGGCCCATTCACCGTTTTCTGTAGGACGTAAAAGCGCAGTCAGGTGGGGGCCTACTCTGTTCTCAGGCTTCACGCCTCTGTGCGTTGTGCAGAGGATGCTGCTGTGGGCAGGTGGGTGGGACAGTTCTTCTGGACTGCTTGGGCCCAGGGCCGTCAGAATGAGGTCAGTCCAGGCAGAAAGGTGCGTTCCCAGGGAGGCGAGGGGACCACAGCATGCGAGGAAGCAGGGCCATCTGACAATTGGGAAGTTTCTGGGAAGGACACTCGTTAAAGCACACGCCGCCCCAATCAGACCCCAGCAGCTTGGTCCACTCCCCTCAGCAAGGCCCCTCTGCATCCCGTCTAGAAGCGTTATTTAACCGGGCAGGGCTCACCAGTATAGGCCTCAGTGTCTATGTATAGCTGACTGACGGTGTTGCCTTCTTCATCCACGGCAAAGATGAAGTCCACCTCTTCAGCGCTGTACGTCTGAGAACTGCGGAGCCAGAGCCCGGCCCGCCCCAACAGCTAGAACCCAGGTCTGCCTTGGGTCGGGGCTTACAAAACTGAATCTGACTCGGATTCACGCCATGCCCCAAGCCACCTCCACGCCTGCTCCCCTGCTCCACCCCCCAGGCGGAGGGTCCCGAGGCTTTCCAAGTCCTGGACCCACCACGGCTGATGGATCCGACTTTCCCCCCACCCCAGCCCCACTCCCACCCCCGGCTCCATCATCTCGCGTCATCTCTGCAGTCCTGAGTAATTCCCCACCGGAAAATCAGCGAGCAGTTCTGCCAGTCGAAGGGGAAGTAGGTGACCTCCACGGCGCAGGTGCTGCGGTAGATGGCCGGAGGCAACCAGCTGGCGGAGCCGCCCCGCGTAGATCAGCACGTTGGCGTCATAGGCCACATCAAACTGGCCGTCAATACTGTGGACTCGGGAAATCTGGCTTCTGTGCACTGCTTGGCGGTCTCCATATTCACCACCTCCCTACCGCCCAGGTCCAGCCAACTCCCGCACCCTGCCCCACCCTAGCCTCCCTCCTGTCTGGTCGTGTCCCCAGCTCACTTGTTTTCCAGCACAATCTCTGGGAGCCAAACAAGTTCTGCGGGAACCCGTAGGATCTCTATGCCCCCAAAGTCATCCTTGCTGTAGTTGAATCGGTAATCTTGCCAGTCCTAAGGGCGGGCGCAGAGTGGGGGTGTCGCCCCTGCAACTCCCAACCTGGTGCCCTGACAAGAGTTTGGGGCAACTTTGAGTTTGAACCCGGGAGAACTCACAGCATGCCTCATATTGACTTACGATTCCAATCCAGACGCTGGTGGTCAAGGTCTCCTCTCTTCTCGTTCTACGCATGGATTTCAGATGAAGAAATGGGTTTCAGGCCCAGGTCTGAGGGGGCGTGGGTGACTGGGGCCAGAGCGGGCTTTTGGGCCGGGTGAAAGCAGAGTCTCTTACCAGTGAGATAAGGTTGGTCAGGGTCACCTTGACTGAGATGACGACGGTCTCCTCGGGCACCCGCACAGGCCTGCGTGCACTGTCATAGTTGTCAAAGATATGGTGGTACAGGCGCAGCTCCTCGTTGCCCCCACTCCTGCCTGGGATGAGTCCAACAGAAACTCACGACCGGGGAGTCTGAGGGCGTCCCTGAGGTTGTGGATTCTCCCTCAACTTATTTTCCCGTGATGCCCCCGCCTGGGAAACCCCTTGTCTACAACTTGGTCTGTGTCACCATCCTGTCCCTTTTAGATTGGTCTCTCCGTGTCTGACCCCCTCCCCTGACCTTCTCTCATCCCTTCCATACCCAGGAGGGCCAAGAGGAACAAGCCGCAGAACAAAAGCCCTGCCATCCTGCAGTCTGCTCACGGTTATTCTGAGCTTCGACAGGCTTGGAGAGGGCAGGCCGGGGCACTGAGTGACGGGGAGGGGGGGTGTTAGTTCGGACCGGGTTAGGGGGCTGCCACCTAATCTCCTCCCATATTGCAGCCAGGCACATCTTGGCTGCTTCCAGGGGCAGCTGTACCCACCTGTTTCCTGTCTCCGCCCCATCCCGGCATCCTTTGCCTGCTGCCCAACACTGACTCATGACTGGGGCTGGTCTGAAGCAGTGGGCAGGACATGACCTGGAACCCCAGGGCCTGGAACCCCACCCCTGGCGTCAGGGCCTGTGGTCTTCTGAGTCACTGGCCCTCTGCAGGGTCATCCCTGGACTCCCGTCCTTACTAGTGAGGACACGCATTACTACTACCCCTGGTCCCAAGGTCATGCTGATTAGTCAGACTCCACCGGGTTCAGAAACCCCGCGTCTCACTCCAGGGCCCTAACTCTGCCCACACCCCGGCTCCACTTCCCTCAAGCCTTTCTGGGTGGGCACTTGCCCCACACACCAGTTTTAACTTGCTGCCACCTTGTGGTCACAGGTGTTAGGTAGTTCTGTTTCCAAACAGAACACTGTTGCACCTTTCCTCTGGAGTCATGCAGTTAGTCTCCTGGGATGCTTATTATTATTGTTATTATTATTATTATTATTATTATTATTATTATTTTATTATTATTATTGTTATTGTTATTATTATTATTTTGCTTTTTGGGTCACACCCGGCAATGCTCAGGGGTTACTCCTGGCTCTGCACTCAGGAATTACTCCTGGCGGTGCTCGGGGGACCATATGGGATGCCGGGGATCGAACCGGGCCGGAACAGGCCGGCCTGGTGCAAGGCAAACGCCCTACCCGCTGGGCTATCACTCCAGCCCCGGGATGCTTTTTTTTTTTTTTTTTTTGGCTTTTTGGGTCACATCTGGTGATGCTCAGGGGTTTCTCCTGGCTCTGCACTCAGGAATTACTCCTGGCGGTGCTCAGGGGACCATATGGGATGCCGGGATCGAACCCGGGCCAGCACAGGCCGGCCCGGTGCAAGGCAAACGCCCTACCCACTGGGCTATCGCTCCGGCCCCCATCCGGGATGCTTATTTTAAATCCAGATTTCTAGGCTCCATCCCCAAGAACTGTGATTTAGAAAAATGGTGCCAGAAATTGCCAGGAATCTCCTCAGGTGTGATTTCTATTCATTCTCCAAATCATCAGTTAAATCACCACTAATACACACACCCTACAACGGTGCAGTAAAATTTCATTTGGACCAGGATCCTGCATTGAGGAGCATAGTCTGGGGAGGGCAGAGCCTCATCCCTTGATCTTCGAGTCCATGTGTTACTTCAGCCTGGGACATCCATCACTCCACCAGAGAGCACTGTGTCCCAGCTGGGACTGGAACTCTTGTGCTCAGTGAATACTGCAGGCAATTTTTATAGAGCCAGCACGTGGGATGGGTGTTGGTACATTGTATGCCTAAATATCAACTCTGAATAACTAGTAAATCACTGGTGCCTTAATAGAAATTGATTTAAAAAGCTTTTTCCTCAGGTAGTTTCTAGGAGGGACTTTTACCCTCCCTCCTCTAGCCCGGCCCCCAACAGCGCACCAGCTAGTTCTGGGCTGGGGTCTGAGAATGCTGGATGGGCGTTTTGTTAGCTCCGACCAATGATACTGAGGGGTTAAGACTTACCCTGGGCCGGAGCAACAGCACAGCCGGTAGGGCATCGCCTTGCAGGCGGCCAACCCAGGTTCGACCCCGGCATCCCATATGGTCCCCCAGCACTGCCAGGAGTAATTCCTGAGCAAAGAGCCAGGAGTAACCCCTGAGCGTCGCTGGGAGTGATGAAAAAAAAAAGACTTTTTACCCTTCTTACTGAGTAGGTAGAGACCAGCAACTGCCTCCAGCCTGGGCTTTGTACTGTTTGTTTTGCCTAGGGGCCACAATGAATGGTGCTGAGAGTTTCTCCCAGTGTCCTGCTCTGGGGTCATTCCTGGTGGTGCTTGGGGGCCTTGTGCCTAGAATAAGGGGACACACCTGGGCCTCCCATGTGCAAAGCCTGCACTCACCCCATTGGGTTATCCCTCCAGCCTAGCTTTGTATGTTTTTAGCGGAAACTCCATGAAATCCTAGTGGGATAGCTCACAATTTTGCTTCTGAGATCCCTTGATTTATTTAAAAAGATCTAAGCTTGGGGGCCAGAGCAAAAGCACAGCAGGTAGGGCATTTGCCTTGCATGCGCCCACCAGGGTTCGATCCCCGGCATCCCATATGGTACCCCAAGCTCTGCCAGTCGTAATTCCTGAGTGCAGAGTCAGGAGTAATCCCTGAACATCGCCGGATGTGACCCCCAAAAAAAAAGATCTAAGCTTAACAGGAAACTAACTGCTCATTTTGCCTACTGGCCTGGGGGGCTGCCCCCAGTGGCCAGGTCTATGTGGCTGGTGCTTCTGAGCCATCCGTAGTCTCAAAGTGAAGATAACCCCCAGCTGGTCTGATGAAGTTCCCTTCAGCTTGCAACAGTAAGTTCTTCTCGGAGCTAGAGAAATAGGACAGTGACAGGGCACTTGCCTTGCACAGAGCTTCCCTAACTTCTGTCCCTGGCACCCTTATGGTACATTAGCCCTGCCAGGAATGATCCCTAAATTCAGTCAGGAGTAAGCCCTGATCACCACGGGTATGGCCCTAAAGTAGAACAAAACAAAAAACTCTTCCTACCTGGATCTTATCCTGGACACTTTAGAAATAGCTGCTCTTCCTTTTGGGAATAAGAAGAGTGGGTTTAGATGAGTCAGGACCAGAGCTATAGAACACTGATTTCGGGGCCGGAGCGATAGTACAGCGGGTTAGGCATTTGCCTTGCAAGCGGCTGACCTGGGTTCAATTCCCGACATCCCATATGGTCCCCTGAGCCCTGCCAGAAGTAATTCCTGAATGTAGAGCCAGGAGTAACCCCTGAGCATTGCCGGGTATGACCCAAAAAAGAAAAAAAAAACTGATTTCTAGACTGGCCATGGCTCTGATGGCTAAGACCTTGCTGGTGCTCAAGGCAAAGAGCTTAGCAACTAATAGGTGCTTGATAATATTTACTGAACAAAAAAATCGTTTTCAGTGTTTGGGCCACAGCTGGTGTGCTCAGGGGCCACACCTGTCTGTGGGCAGGAACACACCTGGCAGTACTGGAGGACCATGGGCAGTGCTAGGGTTCAAACCAGAGTTTCAGTCATAGCTGCATGTTAAACAAGTGCCATCTCTCTGGAAATAGTACAAATTAATTACTAAATTAATAATAGAAAAAAAGTAGTAATAAGCAAATGACAGCTTCCTCAAACTCATTCTCTAGTTCTCTGGGTACTCAAGACACTCCTCTCTGGCTGGAGTTGATGAGGTTTATGGGTAGACACCTGACCTAAGAGCCGCCATAGAAAGTTCCCTCCTGAAAACAGCAAGCAGGAACTCGGCCAGTCCGTCTAGGTCCTGTAGCGTAGGGCCCATGAGGCAGAAAATAAAGCGGGAGGCAAACTACTCCTTTCTGGCATGGAGTAAGAGAAGGTGGGGTCAGGGAGACGGCCGAGGACTGAGCTCATTCATGGTCCAAGGTTTAGGTTTGATCCTGCATTCTTACCCTCAACACTGCTGGGCTTGACCCCAAAAACCACGAACCCAAATATGTGTTCAGGGGCCAGAGTGATAGTACAGTGGGTAGGGCGCTTGCCTTGCAAATGGCTGAGTCAGGTTCAATCCCCAGTACTCTATGTGGTCCCTTGAGCCTACCAGGAGTGATCCCTGAGCATAGAGGAGGAAAAGCCGGGAGGGGCTGGAGAGAGAGTACAGCAGGGAGGGTGTTTGCCTTGCATGTGGCCAACCCAGGTTCCACCCCTGGCATTCCATAGGGTCCCCTGAGCACCGCCAAGAGTAATTCCTGAGTGCAGAGCCAGGAGTAACACCGGGTGTGACACCAAAAAGGCAACAAAAAATGTAAGCCTGGAGAACCATTTGGTGTGGAGTTCACCCCAAAAAGGGGGTGATAAACAAGAATAGTGTGGACAGGAAAGCGTCTTTAGCATCTCCAGCTTCCTGTCTATGGCTTAGCAGCATCAGGAGTGGACCAGGCAGATGGCTCAAAGGTCTGGGCTGCCCACTTTGTTTGCAGAAATCCCAAGTTCAAGCCTCAGCTACACATGGTCCCCTTAGCACTGCCAGGTGGCCACAAAATGAAAAATTGGGATTTAGGACCAGGAACATGACTCAAAAGGTCTGGAGCTCATGTTCTGTATGCTGGAACCCCAAGTTTCATCCCTGGCACGTGCTCCTCCAAGCACCACTGAAAGAGACACCAGACCCCAAGCAGGCTGGATCAGGCTCCAAAACAAAACCAAAATTAGGGGGCTGGAGCAATAGTCCAGAGGGGAGGGTGTTTGCCTTGCATGCAGCTGACCAGAGTTCGATTCCTGGCATCCCATATGGTCTGCCGAGCACTGCCAGGAGTAATTCCTGAGTGCAGAGCCAGGAATAACCCCTGAGCATTGCTGGGTGTGACCCAAAGAGGAAAAAAATTAGGATTTGGAGTCATGGATATGACTCAAAGAAATGGAACTTACACCTCCATGTGCAAGGCTTTGGTCCAGCTGGGTGTGGTCTGGTGGTCCCCAGCACCACTTGGTCCAGCTGGGTGTGGTCTGGTGGTCCCCAGCACCACTGGACCCCAGCTCCCATAGCACCTGCCCAGGCACTGACCCATCACTACATTACCAGGTGAGCATCATTGAAGTGGCCCGGCATTCCACCCAGCACTGCTAAGTGTGACCTCTCATATAATTGGGATTTTAGCAGCCTGAGACATAGCAGGGGAGGGAAAGAGCTGACCTAGCAAGCAGCTGCATTGACAGATGCTTTGACAGCAGAGTTCATACCCCACACTGTGAGGGGTTTCTCTTGGGCACAGAAATAGTCTCTGAGTATTGCCAGGTGAGCCCCTCACCCCAAAAAAATAATCAGGATTTTGTTAAAGAAGCTAGTATGAAGAAAACCCCCAAATTCCTATAATTAATCCCCAGGAAAATCCTGGCTGATAAAGATAAACGCGAGATGGCTTCACTGGTGTGTGGGGTATAAAGCAAGTCAGGGGAACACCGCAGCCAGGCCTGGATTTGAGGGTAGAGGTTACTAGAGCGGGATGCGGGGTGGAAATAAAGAGTTCCGTGGACTGCGTTAGGAGAAATATAGGTACCTTGGTGGGGGAGCTTAGTGTGATAACTTACATGTGAGGTGTGAATCTGTGCCCCCTAAAATTTACAGGTGCTGGAGCTGGAGCAATAGTACAGCAAGTAGAGTGTTTGCCTTGCACATGGTCGACCGTGGTTCAATCCCCGGCATCCCACATGGTCCCCTGAGCACTGCCAGGAGTAATTCCTAAACAAAGAGCCAGGAGTAACCTGTGAGCATTGCCGGGTGTGACCCAAAAAAGGAAAAGAATCAGGCCCTATAAATCAGTGCTGGCTAAAATAATGTTAAGCTATGACGAGGGGATAGCTCATGTGGTAGAGCACGTGGCTAGTGTGTTAGGTCCTGAGTTTGGCCCCTATCACTGCATGGCTCACTAAGCACTGCAGAGCCTGATCACTGAATGACTGGGGGCTCCCCAAGCACCATTATAATCACCCCTTGATCATTTGATCACTTGATCACTTCATATCCTGTTATTTATCTATTTGCTCGAGTGGGCGCCAGTAACATTTCCATTTGACCCTATCATGTGCCAGTGTAGCCCAATGGCATCTGCTTGCTTCAGGAATACAAAGAGCCTCAAGCTGTTCGTTCAGTGTCTTGATGAAGAAATCTGACCATCTTGTAGGTGGGCAGCCACATGATCTTTTGGCATCCCGTGGGATCCAATCAGTAAGGGCTCTAGTCCAGCAGTTGTCTCCAAATCGCATTACATGTCCAGCCCATCTGATTTTCGATGCCTTGGCAAACGAGACAGCGTCCCTGACTCTGGATCGCCGACGGAGGTAGAACACCTGATTCCTTCTTTCACTTGAGTGAGGCATGATATTCCAAGCATAGCGCTTCGATTCCTCTTTGGGAGACCCGAATAGCGGTTCTCATCCTGCTTTCAGAGGGCCCAGGTCTCTGAGGCGTATGTTAATGCAGGGAGATGGTGGAGTCGAAGAAATATTCCCAGAGTAGGAGGCTTTGTCCTTTTAGCTGCTATTTGATGCTCCTTAAAGGCTTTCCACGCCGCTCTCTTTCTCCTGCACAGCTCAATTTTAGGTAGTTCATCATGTTGAGTTCTCAACCTAGGTACACATAACTGCTGCATTCAGAGATGTTTGTTCCATTGAGAGTGAATGGGGCCTCTGGAACTAGTTCACTTTTCATGAACATTGTTTTGTTGAGATTCAGCTGTAGACCTACCCTTTCCACATTCTCGGTTGAGTTCAACCAGCATTTGTGCCGCTTGGCTAATGTTTGGTGTTATTAGAACGATGTCATCAGCGAAGCGGAGGCGGTATAGTTGCTGACTCTCTATCTTCACTCCCATTCCTTCTCATTCTAATTGTCACATCATGTTCTCGATGGTGGTGCTGAAGAGTTTTGGTGAAATGGTATCACCCAGCCGAACCCCTCTTTTGACATCGATGATCACTTCCTTGTAGAATGGTGAGATCCTGGTGGTAAATCTATAATACAGCTCACGAAGGATCTTGATGTATTGGGTTTGAATGCCCTGTTTGGCTGGGCTTTGATGACCGCTTCAGTCTCCACAGAATCAAAGGCTTTCTTTAAATCAATGAACGTGAGACAGAGAGGCATCTTGAACTCCCTAGAAACTTCAATGAGCTTGGTTACTGTGTGGATATGCTGAATATCCACACAGTGGATATTGTGCTGAATAATTGTGCTGAATCCTTTCCGGAAGCCAGCTTGCTCGCATGGTTGTCCTTCATCTAATGTTCTGCCAATCCTGTTCAGGATGACTCGAGTGAACAGATTGTAGATGACGGACCACAGACAGGTGGGGCGATAGTTGCCAATGTCGTGGATGTCTCCCTTCTTGAACAGTAGAGTTGTCCTGCTGGTTTTCCATTGGGAGGGCACCTTGCATTCAGACAGGTAGTGTGTGAAGAGCCGAACCAGTGTATTGATGAGTACTGATGGCAGATTCTTTGGGTGTTCGGGCCTGACTTTGGGCTGGGGTGCTGTTCCAGTACTGGTCATTATTGTAACCAGTAATAACTAGTGGCCTTTTGCTCTTTCTTTTGGGTAGGACTCCTCTTGGGTGAGATCCTTTCTCTTTGGCGGAGACTTGAGCTCTTGGATGGTCTAAGTTCGAACCAGAGCTAGAGTTCTTTCATTATATTGGATTGCTGTGGAAGAGCTTTGTACTATTAAAAGCCTTTTTGGTACTGTGCGGGACTCGTGAGTTTTCATCAGTTTCCCAGCATCCTCGAAGGTCTGTGGAAGCAATAATAACGTCTCTACTAGCCACTTTGTATCCAAGACCTCTGGTTCAGCACAGGACAGAACCTCCAATTCCAACCACACGTGACTCATAGAGACCCACTCTGCAGCAGTCTTTTCAAGCCCAGTCCAGAGCCTCGCATGAAGCGAGGACCCACACACACACACACACACACACCATGAGGGCCACCATTTTCCACATCCGGACCCCCTCTCATCAGAACTCCACCCAGCAGAATAGCTGATCACAGCCCGGGTCATCAAGACCCACCCTGCAGCAGTCTTTTTTCAAGCCCAGCCCAGATATGCTGATCCAGAGACTCACATACATGGGGCAGAGCTGCTACTGGTGCCCAGCTGATTACAAGACTAACCGGAGGGATGGAAGGTCCTAGCCCTGGCCTGCCACCCCAGCAGAGCCTCAAAAAGAAGCCAGAGGACCTCCCACACCATGAGGGCCACCATTTTCCATATCCAGACTTCCCTCTCGTCAGAACTCACCCAGCAGAAGAGCTGATCACAGCCTGGCTCACGTGGCCAGTTTGTGGCTGCATGGTTCATAAATAAATGCTGGAGATCAGAGGTGACTACAAAAGTATCCCACCTATAATGCCAGCTGGTACAGCCTTTCTGGAAAACAATATGGATATTCCTCCAAAGACTAGAAATTGAACTCCCATTTGACCCAGCCATACCACTCCTGGGAATATACTCTGGGAAGCCAAAAATACGCAGCGAAAACACCATCCCTACTTTTATGTTCATAGCAGCATTATTCACAATAGCCAGAATCTGGAAACAACCAGAGTGCCCGAGAATCGATGACTGGATAAAGAAGCTTTGGTACAGCTACACAATGGAATACTATGCAGCTGTTAGGAAAACTGAAGTTATAAAATTTGCCTATAAATGGATGGACTTGGAGAAGATTATGTTGAGTGAAATTAGCCAGAAGGAGAGAGACAGATACAGAAAGACTACATTTATTTGCATGACATAAATATATATGTACATATTATGATAACAATATCCAAGGTCAAGTGAAACATGTATTAGGAGGTCTTGTCAAAGGTGGAAATTATCACAAACATGTGGGAGTCAGAGGCTAGGTAAGACAGAAAATGGAACACTGTGCTAACAATTGTCAAGGGTACTAATGCCAACCTAGAACTGAGCATTAAATAGAGGCAAAAAGATACACATGACAACCCTTTAATGTATGTTCTGTAATCCATAGTCTGGAAGGAAAAGAGAAAAGAGAGAAAGGGAAAGAAATAAAGAACCTGCCATGGAGGCGGGCTGGGGGAAGGGGAGGGAACCAGGTAGTTGGTGGTGGGAGATAGGCACTGGTGGAGGGATGGGTGCTGGAACACTGTATGAACAAAAACCAAATATGAACTGTTTAATTGTATATCTTTGTAATTGTATATCTCACAGTGGTATAATAAAACACTTTAAAAAATAAACAGTGAATTAGTAAAAAAAAATAATAAGAGTATCCTACCCACACAGCAGAGCCTGGCAAGCTACCCGTGTCATATATTTTTTTTTACCCGTGTCATATTTGATGTGCCAAATACCAGTAACAATTTTAGACCTCACTCCCATGACCTGATGGAATGGTTTGAGGCTCTTTATGTTCCTGGAGCAAGCAGATGCCCTTGGGCTTTACTAGCATGTGACAGGACGTATGGAGATGTTACTGGTGCCTGCTCGAGCAAATCGATGATGAACGGCAAGACAAGTGATACAAGACAAGTGTAAGCGTGTAAATGTGAGAGTGAGAGAGAGAGAGAGGAGAGTTCTTACCTTGCATATGGTGGGTTTTATCCCCCGCACCACATATGGTCCCCCGAAGTATATGGTCCACCAGGAATGATCCCTGAGAGCCACACCCCAGCAAATGGCTTGACCCCCATTTTAAAATAAAAATCCCTTGCATGGGAGAGATAATAAAGAGTTAAAGTACTTGTCTGACATGCAACCAAAACCAGTTCAATTCCTAGCACACAATTATCCCCTGAGCACAACCGAGGGTGACTTCCAAGCACACAAAGGGAACTGCCCTGAGTACTGCTAGGTGTGGCCTCAAAACCACACACACACACACACACACACACACACAAACTAAATCCATTCTTTGGCAACATTGGAAGAATGTAGAAAGATACAAAACTTTCCTCTTAGTCCCTTTCCACAAAGATTAACAGATTCCTAAATAAATGAATGATTAGATAGATGATGATGATGATGATGATAGATAGATAGATAGAGATAGATAGATAGATAGATAGATAGATAGATAGATAGATAGATAGATAGATAGATAGATAGATAGATAGATAGATAGATAGATAGATAGATAGATAGATAGATGATGGATGGATAGATAGATAGATAGATAGATAGATAGATAGATAGATAGATAGATAGATAGATAGATAGATAGATAGATAGATGATGGATAGATAGATAGATAGATAGATAGATAGATAGATAGATAGATAGATAGATAGATAGATAGATAGATAGATAGATAGATAGATAGATAGATAGATAGATAGATAGATAGATAGATAGATAGATAGATAGATAGATAGATAGATAGATAGATAGATAGATAGATAGATAGATAGATAGATAGATAGATAGATAGATAGATAGATAGATAGATAGATAGATAGATAGATAGATAGATAGATAGACAGACAGACAGACAGGCAGGCAGAGATAGACAGATAGATAGATAGATGAGCGGACAGTACGTTCATGGAAAGTTTCCTGGTTTGACTTCAGAGAGGGACAGAAGATGGTATTGGAGAAAGTGGTTTCTCTATGAATGCTGCTGAATATTCCAGATTCTGAAAGTTCAAGGAAAAGGACTCAGGGTCGCTAACAGGTGGGAGTATGTCAATATTGCATTCACGGCACAAGAATATATTTAGGATGATAATTTGTTTATTTATTTTTTTGCTTTTTGGGTCACACCCGGCAATGCTCAGGGGTTTCTCCTGGCTCTGCACTCAGGAATCACTTCTGGCGGTGCTCGGGGACCATATGGGATGCCAGGAATCGAACCCGGGCCGGCATGGGCCAGCCCGTGCAAGGCAAACGCCCTACCCACTGGGCTATCGCTCGGCCCCTAGGATGATAATTTGAAGGTGATCAAAATGAAGACCCTCCAGTCAATGGGAAGTAGGAATGCTTGGGTCTTCCAGCAGATGTTCAGTTACAGTCACCTGGCCAGAGTCCCTGGAGGAGGCATTTGAGCACAAGCAACGGCTGTGCTTAGTTCCAAGGCAGATACTGGACTGTGGAGACCCTCCAAACAATAGAAATTGAGATTTGGGGGCCGGAGTGATAGCCCAGCGGGTAGGGTGTTTGCCTTGCACGCGGCCGCCTCTGCCGGCCTGGGTTCAATCCCGGCATCCCATATAGTCACCTGAGCACTGCCAGGAGTAATTCCTGAGTGCAGAGCCAGGAGAAACCCCCTGAGCATTGCCGGGTGTGACCCCAAAAAAAAAAGGAAAGAAAATTGAGATTTTTTCTTTCTTTTGCTTTTTGGGTCACACCTGGCAATGCTCAGGGGTTACTCCTGCCTCTGCATTCAGGAATTACTCCTGATGGTGCTTGGAAGACCATATGGGATGCCAGGGGTCAAACCAAGGTCAGCTGAATGCAAGTCAAACACCCTACCCACTGAACTATAGCTCCAGCCCTAGAAATTGAAATCTTCAGAGATGATTTACTATTGGGAATGCCGCTGGGGTCCCCCCACAATGTCAGGACAGAACTTCTCTTCTACCATAAGAACGCCGGGGGAATGGATGAAAACTCACGAGTCTGGTGCAGTTTCCAAAAAAGGCTTTTTTTTAATGTCAAATAGTATGGTTTTTTTTTAAGTATTTTATTATACCACCATGAGATATACAATTACAAAGATGTTCATATTAGGGTTTCGGTCATACAGTGTTCCAGCACTCATCCCTCCACCAGTGCCCATCTCCCACCACCAACGTCCCCGATTCCCTACCCCTCCCCCAGCCCTCCTCCATGGCAGGTTCTTTATTTCTTTCCCTTTCTCTCAATCTCTTTCTCTTTTCCTTCCCTTCCAGATTGTGGATTACAGTACATACATTAAAGGGTTGTCATATATCTTTTTGCCTGTATTTAATGCTCAGTTCTAGGTTGGTATTAGTACTTTTTGTTTTTTGCTTTTTGGGTCACACCCGGCGACGCTCAGGGGTTACTCCTGACTCTGCACTCAGGAATTACTCCTGGCAGTGCTCGGGGGACCATATGGGATGCCGGGGATCGAACTCAGGCCGGCACAGGCCGACCGTGTGCAAGGCAAACGCCCTACCCGCTGGACTGTTGCTCCGGCCCCCATTTTCTGTCTTACCTAGCCTCTGACTCCCACATGTTTGTGATAATTTCCACCTTTGACAAGACCTCCTGATACATGTTTCACTTGACCTTGGATATTGGTATCATAATATGCACATATATATTTATGTCATGCAAAAAAATGCAGTCATTCTATATTTGTCTCTCTCCTTCTGGCTAATTTCACTCAACATGTTCTTCTCCATGTCCATTCATGAATTATAGGCAAATTTCATAACTTAATTTTTCCTAACAGCTACATAGTATTCCATTGTGTAGATGTACCAAAGCTTTATCCAGTCATCGATTCTCGGGCACTCTGGTTGCTTCCAGATTCTGGCTATTGTGAATAATGCTGCTATGAAAATAAAAGTAGGGAACTCCGCTTTCCCCTGGCTAAGCTGACCATGGGGCTCTCTGGAGGGCAGATGGGTTTTGGGAGTGGGCCTATCGCCTCCGGGGATCCCGGAAGCAGCCGGATGAGACTCACCCACCACACTAGCCACCACCTTTGCTGTCCAGACGCTGGAACACTGCCTCACGACCAGATTGACAGAGCAAAACCAGTTTGAGCCCAGGTCACGTGGCTGCTTGGGGCCGCCACGGTTCATCAAAATAGTGGAAACAGGGATATCCTTTAATCCACTGCATTCCACGATGTGCAGGAAACTTTGGCGGGAGGGAGAGATAGGGAGGAGAGAGCGGACATGCAGAACCCGCCAATAGTTGAGGTGAGGGAGGGGTGAGGGAGGTGGGGACATTGGTGATGGGAGATGGGTTTGGGTGGAGGGTTGGGTGTTGGAACGCTGTGGAACCAGAACTCTGCATGAGCATCTTGCAATTGTACGTCTAAAATGGTGTAATAAAATTTGGGGGAAAAAAAAAAAGAAAAGTAGGGATGGTGTTTCCGCTGCATATTTTTGGCTTCTCAGAGTTTATTCCCAGGAGTGGTATGGCTGGGTCAAAAGGGAGTTCAATTTCTAGTCTTTGGAGGAATGTCCATATTGTTTTCCAGAAAGGCTGTACCAGCCGGAATTCCCACCAACAATGGATAAGTGTCCCCTTTTCCCCACATCCACGCCAGCACTTGTTGTTCTTGCTCTTTTGGATATGTGCCAGTCTCTGTGGTATAAAATGATATCTCATTGTTGTTTTGATTTGCATCTCTCTGATGATTAGTGATGATGAGCATTTTTTCATATGTTTTTTTGGCCATTCGAATTTCTTCCTTAAGTTTCCGTTCATTTCTTCTCCCCATTTTTTGACACCCAACCTCAAACACATGATCATTTAATCTTTGATAAAGGTGCAAAGAGTCCAAAATGGAGTAAGAAAAGCCTCTTCAACAAGTGGTGTTGGAAAAACTGGGCAGCGACATGTAAAAAAATGAATTTGGACCTGTGTCTAACACCATGCACAAAAATCAGATCAAAATGGATTAAAGATCTCAATTCCAGACTTGAATCCATAAAGTACATTGAAGAAAATATAGGAAAAACCCTCCATGACATTGATGCTAAAGGCATCTTCAAAGATGAAACATCACTAACAAAGCAACTAGAAGAAAAGATAAACATATGGGACTACATGAAACTTAAAAGCTTCTGCACCTCAAAAGAAACAGTGACTAAGATACAAAAGCAGTCCACAGAATTGGAAAGAATATTCACCCAATACCCATCTGATAAGGGGTTAATATGCAGGATATATCAGGCACTGGTAGAACTTTACAGGAAGA
Organism: Cryptotis parvus; assembly: GCA_021461705.1. Classification (NCBI taxonomy): domain Eukaryota; kingdom Metazoa; phylum Chordata; class Mammalia; order Eulipotyphla; family Soricidae; genus Cryptotis; species Cryptotis parvus. Next base: position 53,194 of record JAJIBD010008153.1, read on the forward strand.
AAACAAACCAACCCATCCAAAAAGGCTTTTAATAGTACAAAAGCTCTTCCACAGCAATCCAATATAATGAAAGAACTCTAGCTCTGGTCTGAACTTAGACCATACCAAAGAGCCAAAGTCTCCCACCAAAGAGAGAGGATCTCACCCGAGAGGAGTCCTACCCAAAAGAAGGAGTAAAAAGCCGAAGAGCCTCAAGTCAGTCCCCTTATATACAACAAAGTAATCCAGGGAGGGTCGTGTCAGCAAGGAACTGTAAACAGAGTGTAGAAGGGTGGTGCCACATCCTATTACAGGTATAAACAAAGGTTAACAGCCAAGGACTAATCTCTTCTGAGATTATCTCTTATGTAAAACACTGGAGAGAGAGAGAGCTGGTATAAAGTAATACATCTTCATTTCATGAGCTTCATGTAATCTAGATGGTACCCACAAGGTCCTTATTTATTATCTGCACCAGGGTGATTCTGAGTATCTTGTTCTCCGTATACTTAAAGGGTCACACTCGCCTGCTTGAGAGCAAACTAGTATGATCCTTCCTATAATCTTCCTATAGTCTCTACATAGCCAGGGTGGTAGTCTCCTGGTAAATTCTAACTGTCCCACGCTGGGTGCAGTGGGTATAAAGAGGAGCTGTGCCCAATCTAGAAAACATAGAAGTCTTAGTAGATGTAAAAGTCAGAAGTTATTCAGAGTCAAGGTGACTTCTGTAAGTGCCACACCCTCTAGCAGTGTTTACATAGAAGAGAGGTCTCATTAGAATGAACCTTGGCTTAAGTAGATTAAGCTGTGAGTGGGCAAAACAGTCCCGCACGGCAAGCCTGGCAAGCTGCTCGTGTAGCATTTGATATGTCAAATACCAGTAACATTTATATTAGGTCATTCCCGTGACCTAATATTATGGTTTGAGGCTCTTTATGTTTCTGGAGCAAGCGGATGCCTTTGGGTTCTACCAGCATGAGACAGGACATATGGAGATATTACTGGTGCCCGCTCTAGCAAATAGATGATTAACGGGAAGATTGTGATTGTGATTGTGATTGTGATTGGGCAAAACAGTAAAGTTCCCAAACTAGCTAAACCTGTCATCCAACAATTTACAACTCACAATCTCTTTCCCTTCACATTTTTGTGGGGGAAGGGTGGGGCACACACTTGTCAACAGTGCCGGGGATCAAGCCTGGGTCTGCCACATGTAAGATAGTACCCTCCCTACCCCTGTACTACCACTCCAGTCCCATCTTCTCTCTCACTTTTTGGATTAGTAGCTTTATAAATTCAGTGCTTATGAATTTTTCATATCCTGATATGTTAAAATACTTAGTATTAATCAAACAAATTTCAAGGTATAGCCAACTTGGTGGGTGCTTACCATTTAAGCACCCTTGGGTAACTAAGTCAAGGCAGTAACACTCAGCAATGCAGGTCTGTGATGAAGCAAAGCAAGAAACTTTATTAGCAATCATTGACATTTATGACAACAAATGAGAAAACAGCTCTCAGAAAACCTCCAATGGGCATTTATCTCTTCCTATTGAGAAGACAAAATCCTATAGTATCAGATTGCAAAATAGACTTTTGTTTATTTATTTATTTATTTAGCTGTTTTCCCCTTCATCATCGACTTGTTCGAGCAGGCACCAGTAACATCTCCATATGTCCTGTTTCATGCCAGTAGAGCCCAAGGGCACCTGCTTGCTCCAGGAATATAAAGAGCCTCAAACCATGATATTAGGTCATGGGAATGAGGTCTATAATTGTTACTGGTATTTGGCATATCAAATATGACACGGCTTGCCGTGAGGGTGGCATACTCTTGTAGTCACCTCTAAATACAGCATTTATTGATGAACTGCGTGGTCGCAAGCGGCTGCGTGAGCTGGGCTGTGATAGGCTCATCTGCTGGGTGGAGTTCTGACAAGAGGGAAGTCCGGATGTGGAAAATGGCAGCCCTCATGGAGTGGGGGTCTCTGGCTTGTTGCGAGGCTCTGCTGGGGTGGCGGGCCAGGGCTAGAACCCGCCATGCCTCCCGGGCGCCTCATGAGCGACTGGGCGCAGGGAGAGCCAGTAGCAGCTCTGCCCCATGTCTGTGAGTCTCTGGATCAGCATACCTGGGCCGGACTTGAAAAAACAATTATTTATTTATTTTTGCTTTTTGGGTCACACTTGGTGATGCTCAGGGTCACCAATTGAGCCTAGCTCTGCACTCAGGAATCACTCCTGGCAGTGCTCAGGAGACCAAATGGGATGCCAGGGATCAAACCCAGGTTGGCCATGTGCAAAGCAAATACCCTCCCTGCAGTATTATCACTCTGGCCCCCAAAATAGACATTTTTATTTGAAAACTTTCTAAAAAGGAAAATCAGAGCACCAATTTGATCCTAGTTATTCAAATATTAAAAGTTTTTCAGGTGGCAAGTGTGGTTCCCAGCTTAGTCACTCATGGCTGTGGGGCAGCTGCCTCCCACCTTTCCCGGAGACCACAGCTCCCCAGCCCGCCCACTAAGGGGGTCCCAGACCCAGAGCCTGCAGAGCCTAGAGCTCACATTCATCCATTTTGAATAAAAAATTTCATTTGAGAAATCCTATATCCAGGATTTTTATTTCCTTTCTGGGGAAGGCAGGGGAAGGCACTTTAGGCCACAACCAGCAATGCTTGGTCTTACTCCTGGCTCTGTGCTCAGGGCTTACTCCTGGCTCTGTGCTCAGGGCTTACTCCTGGCTCTGTGCTCAGGGCTTACTCCTGGCTCTGTGCTCAGGGCTTACTCCTGGCTCTGTGCTCAGGGCTTACTCCTGGCTCTGTGCTCAGGGCTTACTCCTGGCTCTGTGCTCAGGGCTTACTCCTGGCTCTGTGCTCAGGTATCACTCCTGGCTCTGTGCTCAGGGCTTACTCCTGGCTCTATGCTCAGGGATCACTCCTGGTAGTGCTCAGGGCTTACTCCTGGCTCTGTGCTCAGGGATCACTCCTGGTAGTGCTCAGGGCTTACTCCTGGTTCTGTGCTCAGGGATCACTCCTGGCTCTGTGCTCAGGGCTTACTCCTGGTTCTGTGCTCAGGGATCACTCCTGGATCTGTGCTCAGGGCTTACTCCTGGCTCTGTGCTCAGGGATCACTCCTGGTAGTGCTCAGGGCTTACTCCTGGTTCTGTGCTCAGGGATCACTCCTGGCTCTGTGCTCAGGGCTTACTCTTGGCTCTCTGCTCAGGGATCACTCCTGGTAGTGCTCAGGGCTTACTCCTGGTTCTGTGTTCAGGGCTTACTCCTGGCTCTGTGCTCAGGGCTTACTCCTGGTTATGTGCTCAGGAATCACTCCTGGCTCTGTGCTCAGGGCTTACTCCTGGCTCTGTGCTCAGGGCTTACTCCTGGTTCTGTGCTCAGGGATCACTCCTGGCTCTGTGCTAAGGGATTACTCCTGGTTCTGTGCTCAGGGATCACTCCTGGCTCTGTGCTCAGGGCTTACTCCTGGTTCTGTGCTCAGGGATCACTCCTGGCTCTGTGCTCAGGGCTTACTCCTGGCTCTGTGCTCAGGGCTTACTCCTGGTTCTGTGCTCAGGGATCACTCCTGGCTCTGTGCTCAGGGCTTACTCCTGGTTCTGTGCTCAGGGCTTACTCCTGGCTCTGTGCTCAGGGATCACTCCTGGTAGTGCTCAGGCTTACTCTTGGCTCTGTGCTCAGGGATCACTCCTGGCTCTGTGCTCAGGGCTTACTCCTGGTTCTGTGCCTCAGGGATCACTCCTGGCTCTGTGCTCAGGGCTTACTCCTGGTTCTGTGCTCAGGGATCACTCCTGGCTCTGTGCTCAGGTCTTACTCCTGGCTCTGTGCTCAGGGATCACTCCTGGCTGTGCTCAGGGCTTACTCCTGGCTCTGTGCTCAGGGATCACTCCTGGTAGTGCTCAGGGCTTACTCCTGGTTCTGTGCTCAGGGCTTACTCCTGGCTCTGTGCTCAGGGATCACTCCTGGCTCTGTGCTCAGGGCTTACTCCTGGTTCTGTGCTCAGGGATCACTCCTGGCTCTGTGCTCAGGTCTTACTCCTGGCTCTGTGCTCAGGGATCACTCCTGGCTGTGCTCAGGGCTTACTCCTGGCTCTGTGCTCAGGGATCACTCCTGGTAGTGCTCAGGGCTTACTCCTGGTTCTGTGCTCAGGGCTTACTCCTGGCTCTGTGCTCAGGGATTACTCCTAGTTCTGTGCTCAGGGATCACTCCTGGTAGTGCTCAGGGCTTACTCCTGGTTCTGTGCTCAGGGATCACTCCTGGCTCTGTGCTCAGGGCTTACTCCTGGTTCTGTGCTCAGGGATCACTCCTGGTTCTGTGCTCAGGGCTTACTCCCTGGCTCTGTGCTCAGGGATCACTCCTGGTAGTGCTCAGGGCTTACTCCTGGTTCTGTGCTCAGGGATCACTCCTGGCTCTGTGCTCAGGGCTTACTCCTGGTTCTGTGCTCAGGGATCACTCCTGGCTCTGTGCTCAGGGATCACTCCTGGCTCTGTGCTCAGGGATCACTCCTGGTTCTGTGCTCAGGGCTTACTCCTGGCTCTGTGCTCAGGGATCACTCCTGGCTCTGTGCTCAGGGATCACTCCTGGTAGTGCTCAGGGCTTACTCCTGGTTCTGTGCTCAGGGATCACTCCTGGCTCTGTGCTCAGGGCTTACTCCTGGCTCTGTGCTCAGGGATCACTCCTGGCTCTGTGCTCAGGGCTTACTCCTGGTTCTGTGCTCAGGGATCACTCCTGGCTCTGTGCTCAGGGCTTACTCCTGGTTCTGTGCTCAGGGATCACTCCTGGTTCTGTGCTCAGGGCTTACTCCTGGTTCTGTGCTCAGGGATCACTCCTGGTTCTGTGCTCAGGGATTACTCCTGGCTCTGTGCTCAGGGATCACTCCTGGTAGTGCTCAGGGCTTACTCCTGGTTCTGTGCTCAGGGATCACTCCTGGCTCTGTGCTCAGGGCTTACTCCTGGTTCTGTGCTCAGGGATCACTCCTGGTTCTGTGCTCAGGGCTTACTCCTGGCTCTGTGCTCAGGGATCACTCCTGGTAGAGCTCAGGGCATACTCCTGGTTTTGTGCTAAGGGATCACTCCTGGCTCTGTGCTCAGGGCTTACTCCTGGTTCTGTGCTCAGGGATCACTCCTGGCTCTGTGCTCAGGGATCACTCCTGGCTCTGTGCTCAGGGATCACTCCTGGCTCTGTGCTCAGGGATCACTCCTGGCTCTGTGCTCAGGGCTTACTCCTGGTTCTGTGCTCAGGGATCACTCCTGGCTCTGTGCTCAGGGCTTACTCCTGGCTCTGTGCTCAGGATCACTCCTGGTAGTGCTCAGGGCTTACTCCTGGTTCTGTGCTCAGGGATCACTCCTGGCTCTGTGCTCAGGGCTTACTCCTGGCTCTGTGCTCAGGGATCACTCCTGGTTCTGTGCTCAGGGCTTACTCCTGGCTCTGTGCTCAGGGTCACTCCTGGCTCTGTGCTCAGGGCTTACTCCTGGTTCTGTGCTCAGGGATCACTCCTGGTTCTGTGCTCAGGGCTTACTCCTGGCTCTGTGCTCAGGGATCACTCCTGGCTCTGTGCTCAGGGCTTACTCCTGGCTCTGTGCTCAGGGATCACTCCCTGGCTCTGTGCTCAGGGCTTACTCCTGGTTCTGTGCTCAGGGATCACTCCTGGTTCTGTGCTCAGGGCTTACTCCTGGCTCTGTGCTCAGGGATCACTCCTGGTTCTGTGCTCAGGGATCACTCCTGGCTCTGTGCTCAGGGATTACTCGTGGCTCTGTGCTCAGGGATCACTCCTGGTAGTGCTCAGGGCTTACTCCTGGTTCTGTGCTCAGGGATCACTCCTGGCTCTGTGCTCAGGGCTTACTCCTGGTTCTGTGCTCAGGGATCACTCCTGGCTCTGTGCTCAGGGCTTTCTCCTGGCTCTGTGCTCAGGGATCACTCCTGGATCTGTGCTCAGGGCTTACTCCTGGTTCTGTGCTCAGGGATCACTCCTGGCTCTGTGCTCAGGGCTTACTCCTGGTTCTGTGCTCAGGGATCACTCCTGGTTCTGTGCTCAGGGCTTACTCCTGGTTCTGTGCTCAGGGATCACTCCTGGTTCTGTGCTCAGGGATTACTCCTGGCTCTGTGCTCAGGGATCACTCCTGGTAGTGCTCAGGGCTTACTCCTGGTTCTGTGCTCAGGGATCACTCCTGGCTCTGTGCTCAGGGCTTACTCCTGGTTCTGTGCTCAGGGATCACTCCTGGATCTGTGCTCAGGGCTTACTCCTGGCTCTGTGCTCAGGGATCACTCCTGGTAGTGCTCAGGGCTTACTCCTGGTTCTGTGCTCAGGGATCACTCCTGGCTCTGTGCTCAGGGCTTACTCTTGGCTCTCTGCTCAGGGATCACTCCTGGTAGTGCTCAGGGCTTACTCCTGGTTCTGTGTTCAGGGCTTACTCCTGGCTCTGTGCTCAGGGCTTACTCCTGGTTATGTGCTCAGGAATCACTCCTGGCTCTGTGCTCAGGGCTTACTCCTGGCTCTGTGCTCAGGGCTTACTCCTGGTTCTGTGCTCAGGGATCACTCCTGGCTCTGTGCTAAGGGATTACTCCTGGTTCTGTGCTCAGGGATCACTCCCTGGCTCTGTGCTCAGGGCTTACTCCTGGTTCTGTGCTCAGGGATCACTCCTGGCTCTGTGCTCAGGGCTTACCCCTGGCTCTGTGCTCAGGGATCACTCCTGGTAGTGCTCAGGGCTTACTCCTGGTTCTGTGCTCAGGGCTTACTCCTGGCTCTGTGCTCAGGGATCACTCCTGGCTCTGTGCTCAGGGCTTACTCCTGGTTCTGTGCTCAGGGATCACTCCTGGCTCTGTGCTCAGGTCTTACTCCTGGCTCTGTGCTCAGGGATCACTCCTGGCTGTGCTCAGGGCTTACTCCTGGCTCTGTGCTCAGGGATCACTCCCTGGTAGTGCCTCAGGGCTTACTCCTGGTTCTGTGCTCAGGGCTTACTCCTGGCTCTGTGCTCAGGGATTACCTCCTAGTTCTGTGCTCAGGGATCACTCCTGGTAGTGCTCAGGGCTTACTCCTGGTTCTGTGCTCAGGGATCACTCCTGGCTCTGTGCTCAGGGCTTACTCCTGGTTCTGTGCTCAGGGATCACTCCTGGTTCTGTGCTCAGGGCTTACTCCTGGCTCTGTGCTCAGGGATCACTCCTGGTAGTGCTCAGGGCTTACTCCTGGTTCTGTGCTCAGGGATCACTCCTGGCTCTGTGCTCAGGGTTTACTCCTGGTTCTGTGCTCAGGGATCACTCCTGGCTCTGTGCTCAGGGATCACTCCTGGCTCTGTGCTCAGGGATCACTCCTGGTTCTGTGCTCAGGGCTTACTCCTGGCTCTGTGCTCAGGGATCACTCCTGGCTCTGTGCTCAGGGATCACTCCTGGTAGTGCTCAGGGCTTACTCCTGGTTCTGTGCTCAGGGATCACTCCTGGCTCTGTGCTCAGGGCTTACTCCTGGCTCTGTGCTCAGGGATCACTCCTGGCTCTGTGCTCAGGGCTTACCTCCTGGTTCTGTGCTCAGGGATCACTCCTGGTTCTGTGCTCAGGGCTTACTCCTGGTTCTGTGCTCAGGGATCACTCCTGGTTCTGTGCTCAGGGATTACTCCTGGCTCTGTGCTCAGGGATCACTCCTGGTAGTGCCTCAGGGCTTACTCCTGGTTCTGTGCTCAGGGATCACTCCTGGCTCTGTGCTCAGGGCTTACTCCTGGTTCTGTGCTCAGGGATCACTCCTGGTTCTGTGCTCAGGGCTTACTCCTGGCTCTGTGCTCAGGGATCACTCCCTGGTAGAGCTCAGGGCATACTCCTGGTTTTGTGCTAAGGGATCACTCCTGGCTCTGTGCTCAGGGCTTACTCCTGGTTCTGTGCTCAGGGATCACTCCTGGCTCTGTGCTCAGGGATCACTCCTGGCTCTGTGCTCAGGGATCACTCCTGGCTCTGTGCTCAGGGCTTACTCCTGGTTCTGTGCTCAGGGATCACTCCTGGCTCTGTGCTCAGGGCTTACTCCTGGCTCTGTGCTCAGGGATCACTCCTGGTAGTGCTCAGGGCTTACTCCTGGTTCTGTGCTCAGGGATCACTCCTGGCTCTGTGCTCAGGGCTTACTCCTGGCTCTGTGCTCAGGGATCACTCCTGGTTCTGTGCTCAGGGCTTACTCCTGGCTCTGTGCTCAGGGGTCACTCCTGGCTCTGTGCTCAGGGCTTACTCCTGGTTCTGTGCTCAGGGATCACTCCTGGTTCTGTGCTCAGGGCTTACTCCTGGCTCTGTGCTCAGGGATCACTCCTGGCTCTGTGCTCAGGGCTTACTCCTGGCTCTGTGCTCAGGGATCACTCCTGGCTCTGTGCTCAGGGCTTACTCCTGGTTCTGTGCTCAGGGATCACTCCTGGTTCTGTGCTCAGGGCTTACTCCTGGCTCTGTGCTCAGGGATCACTCCTGGTTCTGTGCTCAGGGATCACTCCTGGCTCTGTGCTCAGGGATTACTCGTGGCTCTGTGCTCAGGGATCACTCCTGGTAGTGCTCAGGGCTTACTCCTGGTTCTGTGCTCAGGGATCACTCCTGGCTCTGTGCTCAGGGCTTACTCCTGGTTCTGTGCTCAGGGATCACTCCTGGCTCTGTGCTCAGGGCTTTCTCCTGGCTCTGTGCTCAGGGATCACTCCTGGATCTGTGCTCAGGGCTTACTCCTGGTTCTGTGCTCAGGGATCACTCCTGGCTCTGTGCTCAGGGGCTTACTCCTGGTTCTGTGCTCAGGGATCACTCCTGGTTCTGTGCTCAGGGCTTACTCCTGGTTCTGTGCTCAGGGATCACTCCTGGTTCTGTGCTCAGGGATTACTCCTGGCTCTGTGCTCAGGGATCACTCCTGGTAGTGCTCAGGGCTTACTCCTGGTTCTGTGCTCAGGGATCACTCCTGGCTCTGTGCTCAGGGCTTACTCCTGGTTCTGTGCTCAGGGATCACTCCTGGATCTGTGCTCAGGGCTTACTCCTGGCTCTGTGCTCAGGGATCACTCCCTGGTAGTGCTCAGGGCTTACTCCTGGTTCTGTGCTCAGGGATCACTCCTGGCTCTGTGCTCAGGGCTTACTCTTGGCTCTCTGCTCAGGGATCACCTCCTGGTAGTGCTCAGGGCTTACTCCTGGTTCTGTGTTCAGGGCTTACTCCTGGCTCTGTGCTCAGGGCTTACTCCTGGTTATGTGCTCAGGAATCACTCCTGGCTCTGTGCTCAGGGCTTACTCCTGGCTCTGTGCTCAGGGCTTACTCCTGGTTCTGTGCTCAGGGATCACTCCTGGCTCTGTGCTAAGGGATTACTCCTGGTTCTGTGCTCAGGGATCACTCCTGGCTCTGTGCTCAGGGCTTACTCCTGGTTCTGTGCTCAGGGATCACTCCTGGCTCTGTGCTCAGGGCTTACTCCTGGCTCTGTGCTCAGGGCTTACTCCTGGTTCTGTGCTCAGGGATCACTCCTGGCTCTGTGCTCAGGGCTTACTCCAGGTTCTGTGCTCAGGGCTTACTCCTGGCTCTGTGCTCAGGGATCACTCCCTGGTAGTGCTCAGGGCTTACTCTTGGCTCTGTGCTCAGGGATCACTCCTGGCTCTGTGCTCAGGGCTTACTCCTGGTTCTGTGCTCAGGGATCACTCCTGGCTCTGTGCTCAGGGCTTACTCCTGGTTCTGTGCTCAGGATCACTCCTGGCTCTGTGCTCAGGTCTTACCTCCTGGCTCTGTGCTCAGGGATCACTCCTGGCTGTGCTCAGGGCTTACTCCTGGCTCTGTGCTCAGGGATCACTCCTGGTAGTGCTCAGGGCTTACTCCTGGTTCTGTGCTCAGGGCTTACTCCTGGCTCTGTGCTCAGGGATCACTCCTGGCTCTGTGCTCAGGGCTTACTCCTGGTTCTGTGCTCAGGGATCACTCCTGGCTCTGTGCTCAGGTCTTACTCCTGGCTCTGTGCTCAGGGATCACTCCTGGCTGTGCTCAGGGCTTACTCCTGGCTCTGTGCTCAGGGATCACTCCTGGTAGTGCTCAGGGCTTACTCCTGGTTCTGTGCTCAGGGCTTACTCCTGGCTCTGTGCTCAGGGATTACTCCTAGTTCTGTGCTCAGGGATCACTCCTGGTAGTGCTCAGGGCTTACTCCTGGTTCTGTGCTCAGGGATCACTCCTGGCTCTGTGCTCAGGGCTTACTCCTGGTTCTGTGCTCAGGGATCACTCCTGGTTCTGTGCTCAGGGCTTACCCTGGCTCTGTGCTCAGGGATCACTCCTGGTAGTGCTCAGGGCTTACTCCTGGTTCTGTGCTCAGGGATCACTCCTGGCTCTGTGCTCAGGGCTTACTCCTGGTTCTGTGCTCAGGGATCACTCCTGGCTCTGTGCTCAGGGATCACTCCTGGCTCTGTGCTCAGGGATCACTCCTGGTTCTGTGCTCAGGGCTTACTCCTGGCTCTGTGCTCAGGGATCACTCCTGGCTCTGTGCTCAGGGATCACTCCTGGTAGTGCTCAGGGCTTACTCCTGGTTCTGTGCTCAGGGATCACTCCTGGCTCTGTGCTCAGGGCTTACTCCCTGGCTCTGTGCTCAGGGATCACTCCTGGCTCTGTGCTCAGGGCTTACTCCCTGGTTCTGTGCTCAGGGATCACTCCTGGCTCTGTGCTCAGGGCTTACTCCTGGTTCTGTGCTCAGGGATCACTCCTGGTTCTGTGCTCAGGGCTTACTCCTGGTTCTGTGCTCAGGGATCACTCCTGGTTCTGTGCTCAGGGATTACTCCTGGCTCTTTGCTCAGGGATCACTCCTGGTAGTGCTCAGGGCTTACTCCTGGTTCTGTGCTCAGGGATCACTCCTGGCTCTGTGCTCAGGGCTTACCCCTGGTTCTGTGCTCAGGGATCACTCCTGGTTCTGTGCTCAGGGCTTACTCCTGGCTCTGTGCTCAGGATCACTCCTGGTAGAGCTCAGGGCATACTCCTGGTTTTGTGCTAAGGGATCACTCCTGGCTCTGTGCTCAGGGCTTACTCCTGGTTCTGTGCTCAGGATCACTCCTGGCTCTGTGCTCAGGGATCACTCCTGGCTCTGTGCTCAGGGATCACTCCCTGGCTCTGTGCTCAGGGATCACTCCTGGCTCTGTGCTCAGGGCTTACTCCTGGTTCTGTGCTCAGGGATCACTCCTGGCTCTGTGCTCAGGGCTTACTCCTGGCTCTGTGCTCAGGGATCACTCCTGGTAGTGCTCAGGGCTTACTCCTGGTTCTGTGCTCAGGGATCACTCCTGGCTCTGTGCTCAGGGCTTACTCCTGGCTCTGTGCTCAGGGATCACTCCTGGTTCTGTGCTCAGGGCTTACTCCTGGCTCTGTGCTCAGGGGTCACTCCTGGCTCTGTGCTCAGGGCTTACTCCTGGTTCTGTGCTCAGGGATCACTCCTGGTTCTGTGCTCAGGGCTTACTCCTGGCTCTGTGCTCAGGGATCACTCCTGGCTCTGTGCTCAGGGCTTACTCCTGGCTCTGTGCTCAGGGATCACTCCTGGCTCTGTGCTCAGGGCTTACTCCTGGTTCTGTGCTCAGGGATCACTCCTGGTTCTGTGCTCAGGGCTTACTCCTGGCTCTGTGCTCAGGGATCACTCCTGGTTCTGTGCTCAGGGATCACTCCTGGCTCTGTGCTCAGGGATTACTCGTGGCTCTGTGCTCAGGGATCACTCCTGGTAGTGCTCAGGGCTTACTCCTGGTTCTGTGCTCAGGGATCACTCCTGGCTCTGTGCTCAGGGCTTACTCCTGGTTCTGTGCTCAGGGATCACTCCTGGCTCTGTGCTCAGGGCTTTCTCCTGGCTCTGTGCTCAGGGATCACTCCTGGATCTGTGCTCAGGGCTTACTCCTGGTTCTGTGCTCAGGGATCACTCCTGGCTCTGTGCTCAGGGCTTACTCCTGGTTCTGTGCTCAGGGATCACTCCTGGTTCTGTGCTCAGGGCTTACTCCTGGTTCTGTGCTCAGGGATCACTCCCTGGTTCTGTGCTCAGGGATTACTCCTGGCTCTGTGCTCAGGGATCACTCCTGGTAGTGCTCAGGGCTTACTCCCTGGTTCTGTGCTCAGGGATCACTCCTGGCTCTGTGCTCAGGGCTTACTCCCTGGTTCTGTGCTCAGGGATCACTCCTGGATCTGTGCTCAGGGCTTACTCCTGGCTCTGTGCTCAGGGATCACTCCTGGTAGTGCTCAGGGCTTACTCCTGGTTCTGTGCTCAGGGATCACTCCTGGCTCTGTGCTCAGGGCTTACTCTTGGCTCTCTGCTCAGGGATCACTCCTGGTAGTGCTCAGGGCTTACTCCTGGTTCTGTGTTCAGGGCTTACTCCTGGCTCTGTGCTCAGGGCTTACTCCTGGTTATGTGCTCAGGAATCACTCCTGGCTCTGTGCTCAGGGCTTACTCCTGGCTCTGTGCTCAGGGCTTACTCCTGGTTCTGTGCTCAGGGATCACTCCTGGCTCTGTGCTAAGGGATTACTCCTGGTTCTGTGCTCAGGGATCACTCCTGGCTCTGTGCTCAGGGCTTACTCCTGGTTCTGTGCTCAGGGATCACTCCTGGCTCTGTGCTCAGGGCTTACTCCTGGCTCTGTGCTCAGGGATCACTCCTGGTAGTGCTCAGGGCTTACTCCTGGTTCTGTGCTCAGGGCTTACTCCTGGCTCTGTGCTCAGGGATCACTCCTGGCTCTGTGCTCAGGGCTTACTCCTGGTTCTGTGCTCAGGGATCACTCCTGGCTCTGTGCTCAGGTCTTACTCCTGGCTCTGTGCTCAGGGATCACTCCTGGCTGTGCTCAGGGCTTACTCCTGGCTCTGTGCTCAGGGATCACTCCTGGTAGTGCTCAGGGCTTACTCCTGGTTCTGTGCTCAGGGCTTACTCCTGGCTCTGTGCTCAGGGATTACTCCTAGTTCTGTGCTCAGGGATCACTCCTGGTAGTGCTCAGGGCTTACTCCTGGTTCTGTGCTCAGGGATCACTCCTGGCTCTGTGCTCAGGGCTTACTCCTGGTTCTGTGCTCAGGGATCACTCCTGGTTCTGTGCTCAGGGCTTACTCCTGGCTCTGTGCTCAGGGATCACTCCTGGTAGTGCTCAGGGCTTACTCCTGGTTCTGTGCTCAGGGATCACTCCTGGCTCTGTGCTCAGGGTTTACTCCTGGTTCTGTGCTCAGGGATCACTCCTGGCTCTGTGCTCAGGGATCACTCCTGGCTCTGTGCTCAGGGATCACTCCTGGTTCTGTGCTCAGGGCTTACTCCTGGCTCTGTGCTCAGGGATCACTCCTGGCTCTGTGCTCAGGGATCACTCCTGGTAGTGCTCAGGGCTTACTCCTGGTTCTGTGCTCAGGGATCACTCCTGGCTCTGTGCTCAGGGCTTACTCCTGGCTCTGTGCTCAGGGATCACTCCTGGCTCTGTGCTCAGGGCTTACTCCTGGTTCTGTGCTCAGGGATCACTCCTGGCTCTGTGCTCAGGGCTTACTCCTGGTTCTGTGCTCAGGGATCACTCCTGGTTCTGTGCTCAGGGCTTACTCCTGGTTCTGTGCTCAGGGATCACTCCTGGTTCTGTGCTCAGGGATTACTCCTGGCTCTGTGCTCAGGGATCACTCCTGGTAGTGCTCAGGGCTTACTCCTGGTTCTGTGCTCAGGGATCACTCCTGGCTCTGTGCTCAGGGCTTACTCCTGGTTCTGTGCTCAGGGATCACTCCTGGTTCTGTGCTCAGGGCTTACTCCTGGCTCTGTGCTCAGGGATCACTCCTGGTAGAGCTCAGGGCATACTCCTGGTTTTGTGCTAAGGGATCACTCCTGGCTCTGTGCTCAGGGCTTACTCCTGGTTCTGTGCTCAGGGATCACTCCTGGCTCTGTGCTCAGGGATCACTCCTGGCTCTGTGCTCAGGGATCACTCCTGGCTCTGTGCTCAGGGCTTACTCCTGGTTCTGTGCTCAGGGATCACTCCTGGCTCTGTGCTCAGGGCTTACTCCTGGCTCTGTGCTCAGGGATCACTCCTGGTAGTGCTCAGGGCTTACTCCTGGTTCTGTGCTCAGGGATCACTCCTGGCTCTGTGCTCAGGGCTTACTCCTGGCTCTGTGCTCAGGGATCACTCCTGGTTCTGTGCTCAGGGCTTACTCCTGGCTCTGTGCTCAGGGGTCACTCCTGGCTCTGTGCTCAGGGCTTACTCCTGGTTCTGTGCTCAGGGATCACTCCTGGTTCTGTGCTCAGGGCTTACTCCTGGCTCTGTGCTCAGGGATCACTCCTGGCTCTGTGCTCAGGGCTTACTCCTGGCTCTGTGCTCAGGGATCACTCCTGGCTCTGTGCTCAGGGCTTACTCCTGGTTCTGTGCTCAGGGATCACTCCTGGTTCTGTGCTCAGGGCTTACTCCTGGCTCTGTGCTCAGGGATCACTCCTGGTTCTGTGCTCAGGGATCACTCCTGGCTCTGTGCTCAGGGATTACTCGTGGCTCTGTGCTCAGGGGATCACTCCTGGTAGTGCTCAGGGCTTACTCCTGGTTCTGTGCTCAGGGATCACTCCTGGCTCTGTGCTCAGGGCTTACTCCTGGTTCTGTGCTCAGGGATCACTCCTGGCTCTGTGCTCAGGGCTTTCTCCTGGCTCTGTGCTCAGGGATCACTCCTGGATCTGTGCTCAGGGCTTACTCCTGGTTCTGTGCTCAGGGATCACTCCTGGCTCTGTGCTCAGGGCTTACTCCTGGTTCTGTGCTCAGGGATCACTCCTGGTTCTGTGCTCAGGGCTTACTCCTGGTTCTGTGCTCAGGGATCACTCCTGGTTCTGTGCTCAGGGATTACTCCTGGCTCTGTGCTCAGGGATCACTCCTGGTAGTGCTCAGGGCTTACTCCTGGTTCTGTGCTCAGGGATCACTCCTGGCTCTGTGCTCAGGGCTTACTCCTGTTTCTGTGCTCAGGGATCACTCCTGGATCTGTGCTCAGGGCTTACTCCTGGCTCTGTGCTCAGGGATCACTCCTGGTAGTGCTCAGGGCTTACTCCTGGTTCTGTGCTCAGGGATCACTCCTGGCTCTGTGCTCAGGGCTTACTCTTGGCTCTCTGCTCAGGGATCACTCCTGGTAGTGCTCAGGGCTTACTCCTGGTTCTGTGTTCAGGGCTTACTCCTGGCTCTGTGCTCAGGGCTTACTCCTGGTTATGTGCTCAGGAATCACTCCTGGCTCTGTGCTCAGGGCTTACTCCTGGCTCTGTGCTCAGGGCTTACTCCTGGTTCTGTGCTCAGGGATCACTCCTGGCTCTGTGCTAAGGGATTACTCCTGGTTCTGTGCTCAGGGATCACTCCTGGCTCTGTGCTCAGGGCTTACTCCTGGTTCTGTGCTCAGGGATCACTCCTGGCTCTGTGCTCAGGGCTTACTCCTGGCTCTGTGCTCAGGGCTTACTCCTGGTTCTGTGCTCAGGGATCACTCCTGGCTCTGTGCTCAGGGCTTACTCCTGGTTCTGTGCTCAGGGCTTACTCCTGGCTCTGTGCTCAGGGATCACTCCTGGTAGTGCTCAGGGCTTACTCTTGGCTCTGTGCTCAGGGATCACTCCTGGCTCTGTGCTCAGGGCTTACTCCTGGTTCTGTGCTCAGGGATCACTCCTGGCTCTGTGCTCAGGGCTTACTCCTGGTTCTGTGCTCAGGGATCACTCCTGGCTCTGTGCTCAGGTCTTACTCCTGGCTCTGTGCTCAGGGATCACTCCTGGCTGTGCTCAGGGCTTACTCCTGGCTCTGTGCTCAGGGATCACTCCTGGTAGTGCTCAGGGCTTACTCCTGGTTCTGTGCTCAGGGCTTACTCCTGGCTCTGTGCTCAGGGATCACTCCTGGCTCTGTGCTCAGGGCTTACTCCTGGTTCTGTGCTCAGGGATCACTCCTGGCTCTGTGCTCAGGTCTTACTCCTGGCTCTGTGCTCAGGGATCACTCCTGGCTGTGCTCAGGGCTTACTCCTGGCTCTGTGCTCAGGGATCACTCCTGGTAGTGCTCAGGGCTTACTCCTGGTTCTGTGCTCAGGGCTTACTCCTGGCTCTGTGCTCAGGGATTACTCCTAGTTCTGTGCTCAGGGATCACTCCTGGTAGTGCTCAGGGCTTACTCCTGGTTCTGTGCTCAGGGATCACTCCTGGCTCTGTGCTCAGGGCTTACTCCTGGTTCTGTGCTCAGGGATCACTCCTGGCTCTGTGCTCAGGGATCACTCCTGGCTCTGTGCTCAGGGATCACTCCTGGTTCTGTGCTCAGGGCTTACTCCTGGCTCTGTGCTCAGGGATCACTCCTGGCTCTGTGCTCAGGGATCACTCCTGGTTCTGTGCTCAGGGATCACTCCTGGCTCTGTGCTCAGGGATCACTCCTGGCTCTGTGCTCAGGGATCACTCCTGGTTCTGTGCTCAGGGCTTACTCCTGGCTCTGTGCTCAGGGATCACTCCTGGCTCTGTGCTCAGGGATCACTCCTGGTAGTGCTCAGGGCTTACTCCTGGTTCTGTGCTCAGGGATCACTCCTGGCTCTGTGCTCAGGGCTTACTCCTGGCTCTGTGCTCAGGGATCACTCCTGGCTCTGTGCTCAGGGCTTACTCCTGGTTCTGTGCTCAGGGATCACTCCTGGCTCTGTGCTCAGGGCTTACTCCTGGTTCTGTGCTCAGGGATCACTCCTGGTTCTGTGCTCAGGGCTTACTCCTGGTTCTGTGCTCAGGGATCACTCCTGGTTCTGTGCTCAGGGATTACTCCTGGCTCTGTGCTCAGGGATCACTCCTGGTAGTGCTCAGGGCTTACTCCTGGTTCTGTGCTCAGGGATCACTCCTGGCTCTGTGCTCAGGGCTTACTCCTGGTTCTGTGCTCAGGGATCACTCCTGGCTCTGTGCTCAGGGCTTACTCCTGGCTCTGTGCTCAGGGATCACTCCTGGTAGAGCTCAGGGCATACTCCTGGTTTTGTGCTAAGGGATCACTCCTGGCTCTGTGCTCAGGGCTTACTCCTGGTTCTGTGCTCAGGGATCACTCCTGGCTCTGTGCTCAGGGATCACTCCTGGCTCTGTGCTCAGGGATCACTCCTGGCTCTGTGCTCAGGGCTTACTCCTGGTTCTGTGCTCAGGGATCACTCCTGGCTCTGTGCTCAGGGCTTACTCCTGGCTCTGTGCTCAGGGATCACTCCTGGTAGTGCTCAGGGCTTACTCCTGGTTCTGTGCTCAGGGATCACTCCTGGCTCTGTGCTCAGGGCTTACTCCTGGCTCTGTGCTCAGGGATCACTCCTGGTTCTGTGCTCAGGGCTTACTCCTGGCTCTGTGCTCAGGGGTCACTCCTGGCTCTGTGCTCAGGGCTTACTCCTGGTTCTGTGCTCAGGGATCACTCCTGGTTCTGTGCTCAGGGCTTACTCCTGGCTCTGTGCTCAGGGATCACTCCTGGCTCTGTGCTCAGGGCTTACTCCTGGCTCTGTGCTCAGGGATCACTCCTGGCTCTGTGCTCAGGGCTTACTCCTGGTTCTGTGCTCAGGGATCACTCCTGGTTCTGTGCTCAGGGCTTACTCCTGGCTCTGTGCTCAGGGATCACTCCTGGTTCTGTGCTCAGGGATCACTCCTGGCTCTGTGCTCAGGGATTACTCGTGGCTCTGTGCTCAGGGATCACTCCTGGTAGTGCTCAGGGCTTACTCCTGGTTCTGTGCTCAGGGATCACTCCTGGCTCTGTGCTCAGGGCTTACTCCTGGTTCTGTGCTCAGGGATCACTCCTGGCTCTGTGCTCAGGGCTTTCTCCTGGCTCTGTGCTCAGGGATCACTCCTGGATCTGTGCTCAGGGCTTACTCCTGGTTCTGTGCTCAGGGATCACTCCTGGCTCTGTGCTCAGGGCTTACTCCTGGTTCTGTGCTCAGGGATCACTCCTGGTTCTGTGCTCAGGGCTTACTCCTGGTTCTGTGCTCAGGGATCACTCCTGGTTCTGTGCTCAGGGATTACTCCTGGCTCTGTGCTCAGGGATCACTCCTGGTAGTGCTCAGGGCTTACTCCTGGTTCTGTGCTCAGGGATCACTCCTGGCTCTGTGCTCAGGGCTTACTCCTGGTTCTGTGCTCAGGGATCACTCCTGGTTCTGTGCTCAGGGCTTACTCCTGGCTCTGTGCTCAGGGATCACTCCTGGTAGTGCTCAGGGCATACTCCTGGTTTTGTGCTCAGGGATCACTCCTGGCTCTGTGCTCAGGGCTTACTCCTGGTTCTGTGCTCAGGGATCACTCCTGGCTCTGTGCTCAGGGATCACTCCTGGTAGTGCTCAGGGCTTACTCCTGGTTCTGTGCTCAGGGATCACTCCTGGCTCTGTGCTCAGGGCTTACTCCTGGCTCTGTGCTCAGGGATCACTCCTGGTAGTGCTCAGGGCTTACTCCTGGTTCTGTGCTCAGGGATCACTCCTGGCTCTGTGCTCAGGGCTTACTCCTGGTTCTGTGCTCAGGGATCACTCCTGGTTCTGTGCTCAGGGCTTACTCCTGGCTCTGTGCTCAGGGGTCACTCCTGGCTCTGTGCTCAGGGCTTACTCCTGGTTCTGTGCTCAGGGATCACTCCTGGTTCTGTGCTCAGGGCTTACTCCTGGCTCTGTGCTCAGGGGATCACTCCTGGTTCTGTGCTCAGGGTTTGCTCCTGGCTCTGTGCTCAGGGATCACTCCTGGCTCTGTGCTCAGGGCTTACTCCTGGTTCTGTGCTCAGGGATCACTCCTGGTTCTGTGCTCAGGGCTTACTCCTGGTTCTGTGCTCAGGGATCACTCCTGGCTCTGTGCTCAGGGCTTACTCCTGGCTCTGTGCTCAGGGATCACTCCTGGCTCTGTGCTCAGGGCTTACTCCTGGTTCTGTGTTCAGGGATCACTCTGGTAGTGCTCAGGGCTTACTCCTGGCTCTGTGCTCAGGGATTACTCCTGGCTGTGCTCAGGGATCACTCCTGGCTCTGTGCTCAGGGATCACTCCTGGCTCTGTGCTCAGGGATCACTCCTGGCAATGCTCAGGGAAGCATGTGGTGCCAGGGATCATGTCATGGTTGGCAGCATACAGGGAGTTTGTCTTAATCCCTGTACTATCTTCCAGTCCCCAGGATTTTCCTTTCTTTCCAGACTGAACTGGACATACATTGTTTATATGGTCACAAATGCAGGGACTTTGTTTTGTGGTACTGGATATCAAACCCAGGGCCTCACATAAAATAAGCAAAGTGTTCAGATCAGAGAGCTACATTCCTGTCCCCAAACAAATTGTGTTTTAAACTTTGTAGGCTAGAGCCCAGCATCCTATATTCTGGCTGGTTTTCTTAGAAATAATTATATTTGAATAACTGAAAACATCTCTAGAAAGAGCCATGATTTTCCCCTCATTTTTATGTGCTGATAAATTAATTTTTCCCATAAGAAAAGTTCAGTGTTCTTACAAATATGTAATTTTATTATATATATTTTTAAATTATTTTTAATCTTATTTTTTATGATCTATATGGTTAAGCCAGACGACCCGCCACTCCATGAGGGCCTCCATTTTCCACATCCGGACTTCCCCCTCGTCGAGCACTCCACCCAGCAGAACAGCCTATCACAGCCCGGCTTGCGCAGCTGCAAGCGGCTGCGCAGTTCATCAATAAAGCTGGATTTTGAGATGACTACAAGAGTATGCTACCCGCACAGCAGAGCCTGGCAAGCTACCCGTGTCATATTTGATATGCCAAATACCAGTAACGATTATAGATTGTTATAGACCTCATTCCCAGGACCTGATGGAATGGTTTGAGGCTCTTTATGTTCCTGGAGCAAGCAGGTGCCCTTGGGCTCTACTTGCATGAGACAGGTCATATGCAGATGTTACTGGTGCCCACTCGAGCAAATTGATGATGAACGGGAAGACAGTGATACAGTGATACGGTTAAGTTAAACAGGTACAGACTAGAGAGACATACAGGAGTTAATGGACTTGTCATACAAGCCAGGTCAACTACCTACTCAAACCCTGGCACCACACAAGGTCTCTCAAGCACCTATAAGATTGATCCCTGGGGCCGGATTGATAGTCCAGCGGGTAGGACGTTTGCCTTGCACGCGGCCGACCCGGGTTCGATCCCGGCATCCCATATAGTCCCCAAGCACCACCAGGAGTAATTCCTGAGCTGTAGGGGATGCTGCCGGGGTCCCGACAGTGTCAGGACAGAAGTTCTCTTCTAGCTCCGAGGATGCCAGGGGAACGAATGAAAACTCACGAGTCCGGCGCAGTTCCAAAAAGGCTTTTAATAGTACAAAAGCTCTACCACCGCAATCCAATATAATGAAAGAACTCTAACTCTGGTCCGAACTTAGACCATACAAAAGAGCCTGAGTCTCCCACCAAAGAGAGAGGATCTCACCCGAGAGGAGTGCTATCCTACCCAAAAAGAAGGAGCAAAAGGCAAAAGCGAAAAGGCCAAAAGCCAAGGAGCCAAAAGCCGAGGAGGCAAAAACCGGTCCCCTTATATACACCAAAGTAAGGGAGGGTCATGTCAACAAAGAACTCTAAACAGAGTGAAGAAGGGCGGTGCCACACCCTATTGCAGGTATAAACAAAGATTACACCAAGGACTAGTTCCGAGATTATCTCTATGTCAAACACTGGAGAGATTCCCCCCTCCATTTTGTGGAGCCTGGTGGCCCCGCCCAGGAGCTGCCCTGGGACCACCAGCCATAGCATGAAGAGCCTCACAAGCGGCTGGGGAGGCTGGAACTCGGCTCGCCCGGGCCCAGCTGACTATGGGACCCCAGGAGGGCAGACGGGTTTTGGGAGTGGGCCCGTCACCTCTGGGGTCCCGGAAGCAGCTGGATGAGACTCGCCCATCACACTAGCCACCATTTTCGCTGTCCGGACGCTGGGAAACCGCCTCACAACCAGATTAACAGAGCAAAACCAGATCGAGCCCAGGTCCATTAAAATAGTGGAAACAGTAATGTCTTTTAATGCACTGCATTCCACGATGAGCAGGAAAATTTGGCGGGAGGGAGAGATAAAGAGGAGAGAAATGACATACAGAACCAGCCAAGTTGTTGAGGTGTGGGAGGGGGAGGGAGGTAGGGACATTGGTGATGGGAGATGGGTTTGGGTGGAGGGATGGGTGTTGGAACACTGTAGAACCAAAACTCTACATGAGCATCTTTCAATTTTATGTCTAAAATGGTGTAATAATATTTGGGGGAGGGGGGGAAATAATAAAATAAAATAAAATTTAAAAAAAAACCACTGGAGAGAGAGGGCTGATATAAAGTAATACATCTTCATTTCATGAGCTTCATGTAATCTAGATGGTACCCACAAGGTCCTTCTTATTCATTATCTGCATCAGGGTGACTTTGAGTATCTTGTTCTCCATGTACTGAAAGGGTCACACTCGCCTGCTTGAGAGCAAACTAGTATGATCCTTCCTATAGTCTCAACATAGCCAGGGTGGTAGTCTCCTGGTAAATTCTAACTGTCCCACGCTGGGTGCAGTGGGTATAAAGAGGAGCTGTGCCCAATCTAGAAAACATAGAAGTCTTAGTAGATGTATAAGTCAGAAGTTATTCAATCAAGGTGACTTCTGTAACTGCCACACCCTCTAGCAGTGTTTACATAGAAGAGAGGTCTCATTAGAATGAACCTTGGCTTAAATAGATTAAGCTATGAGTGGGCAAAACAACAAAGCTCCCAGATTAGCTAAATCTGCCATCCAACACTGAGCGAAGAGCCAGGAGTAACCCCTGAGCATTGCCGAGTGTGACCAAAAAAACAAAAAGATTGATCCCTGAGTAGAGTCAGAAGAATCCCGAGCACTGCAGAGTGTGTCCTAAAATTGTACCCCCAAAAAAGTTAGACAGGAAAAATAATTTTGTTTTTGTTTTTGAATTTTATTTTTCTTTTCTTTTTAATCTTGGGAGCTTTGAAGCTACACCTGGCAGTGCTCAGAAGCTACTCAAAAGTTTTGTTAGTCTAGGGGCCGGCACGCGATAGCCCAGCGGGTAGGGGCGTTTGCCGTGCACGCGGCCGGCCTATGCGGGCCTGGGTTCGATCCCGGCATCCATATGGTCCCCGAGCACCGCCAGGAGTAATTCCTGAGTGCAGAGCCAGGAGTAACCCCTGAGCATTGCCGGGTGTGACCCGAAAAGAAAAAAAAAAAAGTTTTGTTAGTCTAGGTGTCAGGTTTTGATTGTGTTAACCTTTATGGTATTGTTGAGGCTCACACATTCTGGCTATTGCACTCACCACAGGCAGCTGACACGTACTCTGCAGGGGTCTCACCTCCTGCCTGTAGCACTTGCACGCCATGTTAGTGCTTGCTAAGGGTTGCACAACTCTGTTGGGCGGGGAGGAGGCGGTCAGACATACCTGGCTGTTCTGTGGCCAGAAATGACTTATGGCACCAGAGAGTGTGGGCAGCAAAGCTGCCAGACCCAAATAGCAGTCTTGCCAGAATCTCATTTGGAGCAAGAGGATCACCAGGGATTGAATCCATGTCCATAAACTTGCAAAGCTTATGAGATT
Organism: Cryptotis parvus; assembly: GCA_021461705.1. NCBI lineage: Eukaryota > Metazoa > Chordata > Mammalia > Eulipotyphla > Soricidae > Cryptotis > Cryptotis parvus. The sequence goes on from JAJIBD010008153.1 coordinate 75,601, forward strand.
AATGTTAAAGAACAGAGAGATAGTGCAGGCATTGCTCGTGGTCAATCCAGTTCTATCCCTGGAACCCCATACGCCCTCCCCTCAGCATTGCCAGGAGTGATCCCTGAGCAGAGAGCCAGGAGTAAGTTCTGAGCACTGCAGGGTATGACCCTCCAAAAAAAAAATAAGTGAAGGGAGGGGCAATGTCTCAGGCAGCTGCGTGTGGGCTTTGCAGGGAGTCTTGTGTCTGTTTTGATGGTGCATCAACCCCTAACCCCAACTTCTGGGAGTGACCCCAGGCACCTTGCCAGGAATAGCCCCTTAGCTCTGCTGGATGTCGTCTCAAAAGAAGCAGGTTTTTTTTTTTTTTTTTTTTTTTTTGCTCTTTGGGTCACACCCGGTGGTGCTCAGGGGTTACTCCTGGCTCTGCACTCAGAAATCACTCCTGGCGTTGCTCAGGGGACCATATGGGATGCCGGGGATCGAACCCTGGCCGGCATGGGCCGGCCGCGTGCAAGGCAACGCCCTACCCGCTGGGCTATCGCTCCGGCCCCAGAAGCAGGTTTTTAAAAAAATAATAAAATACAAGAAGAACATGCTCCTTATTTTGAGAGTGTTTGATTGGGGGCCACGTCTCCTGGCCCTGTGCTTGGGGTTCACACCCAGCAGTGCTCAGGGAACCATGTGGTACCGGGTCAAACCTGACATGTAGAGCACGCTCTGAGCCTGGTTTGGGTTTTTTTTTTCTGGGTCACCCCAGCAATACGCCTGGCTCTGCACTCAGGAATTATTCCTGGTGGTGCTTGGGGGATGTGGGATGCTGGGGATCAGGCCAGGCTAGACGTGTGCAAGGCAAACACATGCCCGCATACTATCGGCTCCAGCCCCTGACCCAAGAATTCTGTTTATAGATCCTTTTCTTTCTTTTAAATTTTATTTATTTGTTTATTTATTTCCTTTCTTTTTTGGGTCATACCCAGCGATGCTCAGGGCTTACTCCTGGCTCTGCACTCAGGAATTACTCCTGGCAGTGCTCGGGGCACCATATGGGATGCCGGGGATTGAACCCAGGTCAGCCGCCTGCAAGGCAAAGTCCTCCCCACAGTGCTATCGCTCCGGCCCCTCAAGATCTTTTTTCTATTGGGGCCGGAGGCGATAGCCTAGCGGGTAGGGCGTTTGCCTTGCACGCGGCCGGCCCATGCCGGCCAGGGTTCGATCCCCGGCATCCCATATGGTCCCCCCGAGCACCGCCAGGAGTAATTCCTGAGTGCAGAGCCAGGAGAAACCCTGAGCACTGCCAGGTGTGACCCAAAAAGCAAAAAAAAAAAAAAAAAAAAAAGAACTTTTTCTATTGTTCTGCTTTCCCTTCATTGCTGTTTCAGTGGTGGGAGGCCACAGACACACCTGGCCATGGTGGTCAGTAGGGCCACTTGCTAGCTCACACACTGACCGCAGCTCTCTCTCAGCAGGGCAGGGGCGGCCACACGCCTCTCTTGGCGGGGGCATGAGCACATTCTGGTTGTGCCCTCAGCAGCCACTGGCACACTCACACGTGCTCTCCGAGGGCGACACTTCCTGGCACCTTTGTTTTGGCTGCAGTGCTTGCTGGGCGAACGCCCCTTAGTGTGGTGCTCACCCAGACCCAGCTGCTTGGGTGCAGAGCTGCACACAGGGGGCAGCACTGGGCCTTGAACTTGCAGCCTCCCACTTGCAGGGCAGGAGCTCAAGGCCAGCGAGCTCTGCCACATTCCCCCACCGCCCCTTTCTGAGGTATTAAGAGAAGCATGAATGCAGAAGAGCTGCGCTTGCTTGACCGGGAGGATGCTTGTGCTTGCTTTGGCAGCACATATACTAAAACATTTTGTTTGTTTGATTTTAGGCTGCACCCAGCAGTGCTTGGGGGCTTACTCCTGACTCTGAGCTCAGGGATCAGGATCACTCCTGGTGCGTTAGGGGTCCATATGTGGCACCAGGGATTGCTTGACCGGGAGGATGAAGCCGAGAGGGGCAGGGTGAAGTGCTGGACTTGAGAGACAGGACGATTATGTGGGGACAACAGTGGTCAATGGCTTATAGGAACAATCTGCCTAACATTTGTGTATTTCTCTGCATATAAATTGCTAATCAACTTTTCAAAGTTGGTTAAAAATAAAAATGGCATTGGGGCTGAAAAGATAGTACAGCATATAGGGGACTTGCTTCGCACACAGTTGACCTGGGTTTGATCCAACAGTCCCCTTAGCTCATCCAAGAATGATCTCCGAGCACAGAGTCAGGAGTAAGCCGTGAACATCATCAGATGTGCCCTCCCAAGAAATTTATTAATTAAAAATTCATTAAAGGGGCCAGAGAGATAATGCAGTGGGTAGGGCACTTGCCTTGCGTGCACTGACCCGGGTTTAATCTCTGGTGCCACATATGGACCCCTAACGCACCAGGAGTGATCCTGATCCCTGAGCTCAGAGTCAGGAGTAAGCCCGAGCACTGCTGGGTGCAGCCTAAAATCAAACAAACAAAATGTTTTAGTATATGTGCTGCCAAAGCAAGCACAAGCAAAAAAGTTTTCATTTAAATTAAAAACAAAAAAGCACACTGGAGCTGAAGAAACAGTGCGGCTTTGCCTTGCACGTGGCTGACCTGGGTTCAATCTAGTATACTAATATGGTCCCCTGAGCACAGCCAAGAGTGATCCCTGAGTGAAGAGCCAGGAGTAACCCTGGAGCACTGCTAGGTGTGGCCCCAAAACAATGAGCACAGTGGAGAACTGCCTAGCGCATAATCTCCTCGGGCCCCCACTGATCAGGTCAACTGGCACAGCTGGGCCCAGTACAGCTCGTCGGGCCCTGCTCATGAGACACCCAAAACAAAGACACACTAATATTTCACTCATAACTAAAATGAAATCTTACCTTGTAGAAAAAAAAGAGGTAAACCCTGAGCCGCCAAGGTCCACCATGTCCATCATGTCCACCAAGACCATTCATGGGAACCATGTCCATCATGTCCATCATGTCTACCAAGACCATTCATGGGGACTCACAGTTCCAGAATCGAAGCGTTGGACATGGGGAATCCCCTGGTGGACAGTTCCACAATGAAATTGACCACATCATCTTCAATCGACGGTTTTGCCTGACCGATGTTGCTGTTGTCCCAGAATTCCAAACAGGATCGGACCACCGTCTCCTTCATGCAAAATTCTACTTCCACGCAACGGGGAGAAAAGGCTGCAAAGTTTTAGAAGAGAACTCCCTAGAACGACCACCAACTGGGAACTCTTTGGCACCCTGCAGCAACATGGGAAGATACCACCATTGGCGACATTGATGAAGAATACAACCAAGGTGCCGGAGCGATAGCCCAGCGGGTAGGGCATTTACCTTGCACGCAGCCGGTCCATGCCGGCCCGGGTTCGATCCCTGGCATCCCATATGGTCCTCTGAGCACTGCCAGGAGTGATTCCTGAGTGCAGAGACAGGAGTAACCCCTGAGCATCGCCGGGTGTGACCAAAAAGCAAAAAAAAAAAAAAAGAATACAACCGACTGGTTCAGCACCTCCATGATTGTGTGAAGGATGCCAAGAGAGAAAAAGCCACAAAAGGGCGCCTGTCTTCAAAAACTCTCGAGCTCATTCTCCAACGTGGCAAGGCACGAGCCTCAGGTGACCAAATGCTAACATCCAAGCTTGCAAAAGCAGTGCAGAGAAGCGATAAAGGAAGACCTCAAAAAGAGATGAGCAGAAATACTGGAAGATGCAGCAGAAGCCGGGAAAAGCATTCGCAGCGCCTGCCTGTCCTTCACCAAATATAAGACCAAGAGGACTGCCCTCCAACGTCCTGATGGATCTGTCACATCTTCCAGAAAGGCAATGGAGAAGATTATCCATGACTTCTGCTCAGATCTCTTTGATAGCCACGTCCACCTGCCCACATACCAAATTCCACAGGATGGATATGTCATTCCCAATGTTCTCCCTTCTGAAATCCAACATGCCATTTCGTCAGTAAAGAAGGGGAAGAGCACCAGGCCCAGACAAAGTCAGACCCGAACACCTGAAGAATCTGCCATCAGTACTCATCAATACACTGGTTCGGCTCTTCACACACTACCTGTCTGAATGCAAGGTGCCCTCCCAATGGAAAACCAGCAGGACAGTTCTACTGTTCAAGAAGGGAGACATCCATGACATTGGCAACTATCGCCCCATCTGCCTGTTGTCCGTCATCTACAAGCTGTTCACTCGAGTCATCCTGAACAGGATTGGCAGAACACTAGATGAAGGACAACCATGTGAGCAAGTTGGCTTCGAAAAGGATTCAGCACAATCGACCATAGCCACACGGTAACCAGGCTCATTGAAGTTTGTAGGGAGTTCAAGATGCCGCTCTGTCTCATGTTCATTGATTTAAAGAAAGCCTTTGATTCTGTGGAGACTGAAGCGGTCATCGAAGCCCCTAGCCAAACAGGGTGTTCAAACCCAATACATCAAGATCCTTCGTGAGCTGTCTTATGGATTCACCAATAGGATCTCACCATTCTACAAGGGAAGTGACCATCGCTGTCAAAAGAGGGGGTTCGACAGGATGATACCATTTCACCAAAACTCTTCAGCGCCACCCTCGAGAACATCATGTGACAATTAGAATGGGAAGGAATGGAAGTGAAGATAGATGATTGGCAACTACACCACCTCCGCTTCGCTAATGACATCCATTCTAATAACACCAAACATTAGCCAAGCGACACAAATGCTGGCTGACTTCAACCGAGAATGTGGAAAGATAGGTCTACAGCTGAATCTCAACAAAACTATGTTCATGAAATATGAACTAGTTCCAGAGGCCCCATTCACTCTCAATGGAACAAACATCTCTGAATGCAGCAGTTATGTGTACCTAGGTCGAGAAACTCAACATGATGAATGACCTAAAACCTGAGCTGTGCAGGAGGAAGGAGAGCGGCATGGACTGCCTTCAAAAAGCATCGAAGAAATAGCTAAAAGGACAAAAGAACCTCTGGCTCCGGGCACATCTCTTCAACTCCACCATTCTCCCTGCATTAACATACGCCTCAGAGACCTGGGCCCCCAGAAAGCAGGATGAGAATGCTACTCGGGTCTCCCAAAGAGGAATGAAAGAGCTATGCTTGGAATATCACGCCTCACTCAAGTGAAAGAAGGAATCCAGAGCTCCGACCTCCGTCGCTGTTCCAAGAGTCAGGGACGCTGTCTTGTTTGCCAAGGCATCGAAAATCAGATGGGCTGGACATGTAATGCGATTTGGAGACAACCGCTGGACTAGAGCCGTAGCGACTGGATCCCAAGGGATGTCAAGAGATCATGTGGCCGCCCACCTACAAGATGGTCAGACTTCTTCGTCAAGACCCTGAGCGAATGGTTTGAGGCTCTTCGTATTCCTGAAGCAACCAGATGCCATTGGGCTACATTGGCACGTGATGGGGTCCAACGGAAATGTGACTGGCGCCCGCTCGAGCAAATCGATGAATAGCGGGATGTCAAGTGATCAAGTGAAGAAACCCTGAGCATAGCTTTGTGTTGTTCAGAAACAAAACCAAAATGCCTGTAGGTGCAGAAAGATAGGACAGGGGTTAAGGTGCTTACCTTACATACAACCCACACCAGATTGATCCCCAGCACTGCTGCATATGGTCCCCCAAGGACGACCTGGAGTGACCTGAGCACTGCCAGAGGTGGTCCCAAATCAGACAACATCAAAAGATAAACCTCTGGACTCAGGTAACTTCACGGAATCCTACTAACCTTTCAAGGAACAGATCTATGTTTTACACAGTTGTCCATATATTTAAAAAGAAGGAAAACAATTAGTTTTATGAAGCTCTGCGTCATAAAACTAAGGACAGAGAAAGAAAAACGTAAAAAAAAAAAAAAGGCTTCCTGTTAGAACCCCACCTTGTTGGAAGAGGCCGGGCCAGTTCCCAGGGATGAGTCACTGTCACTCACAGCCGTCTCGTCCTCCTTAACCACGCAGGGTGCAGCTTCCCTTCAGTTCCAGGACTCATTTCAGGGAGCCTTCAAGAACGCTAGGAGCAGTCCCCTGCTAGAGGACTTTAAAAAGTGTTTTTGGGTGAGTGTGTGGTGCCAAGGACCCAGCCAGGTTTCATGCCTGCCTGGTATATACTTTACTGCTGAGTCACACTCCTGGCCCTGGAACATTTTTTTCCCATTATTTGGGAGTAATTTTATTTGTATAAATAAAATTAATTATGTCCATACTATGGAGTCTTTGATACACTGTTCTTTTGTTTGTTTTTTTGGTTTTTTGCTCCTGAACCTTAGGCTTTTTCTGGTAAAGGAGAATCACTTAGACTAGCAGTTTTCTGTCTCTGCTCCAGTTCACCAGTCCTTTTCCGTGGAGGGGTCTTCCCAACAATGTGCTGACGATTCTCAGTCACCTGAGCCAAGTTTAGTTGAGGGCCTGAGGATGGCCGTGTGGTGGTGGGGCCCACCAGGACCATGCCCGTAGTGTGCAGGGACCTTCAGGGAAGCTTCTGGCCACACCCAGAGGGCCAGGGGCAGGGGATCAAATTAAAGCTGGTGCATACATGGTATATGCCCTAAGCCCTGCACTAAATTCCCAGCTCCAATGCCATAGTTTTTTTTTTAAGGATTTTATTTACGTTTTATTGTTTGGGTAGTTTTGTGGAGGACTTTTATTGGTGGGGGCTTCCACAATGGGCAGCGTTCAGGTCTACTCAAAGCTCTGAACTCAGGAGTGACTTCTGGCAGAGCTCAGCAGATCAGATGTGGTGCCAGGGATCTGATGCAGGGTCAGCAGCATATCAGGCAAGGCGGCACCTCCTGTACTGTCTGCTCTCCCTTATTGTTTTTGGATCCACACGTACCCAATGGTGCTTAGGAATGATCGGGGATCTTTCCTAGTGGGGCTCAGAAGACCATATGCAGAGTTATGCATTGAACCAGGGTCAGCTACAAGCAAATCAAGTTCCTTGGCTCCTTTACTACCTGTTTTATATTCCGCCCCCTTCTTCTCCCTGCACTTTTGTTGTGTGATGACCAGAGGTCACACACTTTGGTTGTC